>JAYXIM010047444.1:0-25728 GCA_037575425.1 Anastrepha fraterculus
TATACCGAAGATTCTAAATAAAAGTTTATTGTCGTTGTCTGAACGCCAGTAAATTTATGAATAACTGAAATTGATTATGCATGTACTCGTATTTTTTTACATACACTGTACGGCAAAATGCGACTTTTCCCAAAAACCTTCTGTAAGCCGGCGAACTTTTTGGTAGAGTTCTCGGGCGTTTTTCTTATCGGCCAGCATTTCAAGCTCTTCACATTCACGTATTGCGGCTTCTTGTTTTCGCTTGGCAATAAGGCTATCTTACTTCCTTACTTATGTGGCGTTACAACCGTGTGTCGATTTTGGCCTAATCCAAAATGGGTCACCAGCTGTTTCTGTCCTGCGCTCGTTGATGCCTGTTGGAAATCTCTAGTGAAGATAGGTCCTGCAGCACTTGGTATTTCCAACGGAGATGTGGTCTTCCTCTTCCACGCCTACCGTTTTGAGGTACTGTGTCGTAAATTCGCCTTGCTGAAGCGTCTTCTTTCATATGGGTGACATGGCCAAGCCAGTGTAGCCGCTGTATCTTTACACGCTTAACTATGTCTATGTCCCTATATAGTTCATACAACTGGCTGTTCCACCGTACGTGGTACTCCTTGCTAATGCAAAAATCTTGCGCAGAATTTTTCTCTCTAAAGCTCTCAAAACTTTTTCATCCGCTGTTGACATCGTCCATGCTTCTGCGCCATATATTAGGACGAGAGAGAGCTCTAGTTCTATGTTGCCTACTGAACCCAAAGTAACACCTGTTGGCAAGAGTTATTATATCCAGGATTTGGCGTATGGTGGACTTGCCAGGGATGAAGCCGCACTGATAGGGTCCAATCAGTTTGTTGACGATAGGCTTCATTCTCTCACACAACACGCTCGACAGGACCTTGTATGCGATGTAAACAGGCTTATTCCGCGGTAATTTGCGTAGATTGCAGAATGAGCGGCTCTCTTCCTTTCTCAAATCTCGTTAGCGATTCCACGCGACTCGCGTTGTACCCGATCGCAACGTAGCCCTATAGACAGCGTTCTTTCTTTCTACTGTGCCGTGACATTCTTCGTCGTTGTTTTTTTCCTTGTTCACTCCTTTCGGCAGCATAGGGTCTCGACAAGACTCTTCCCTCGTACACGGTTTTGCACCGTTCCATGAAATGTCGGCATCTGCTAGTTCGCGCAACATCGACCGACCTTCTCAAAGTATTTTTTGGTCGACCGCGACCTCTGCTCCCTTGCGGGTTCCAGTTCCCAGTGCCATTCTCGTTATGCTGTCTGGTGGCTTTCTCAATGTGTGACCTATCCAACGCCACTTCCCCATACTGAATGCATTCTCCGAATGCAGCCCTTGCTTTGTTTAGCCTGCAATTGACATCTTCATCTGTTCCACCATCTGCCGTGATGATGCAGCGAAACCCGACTCCTTCGTCGGCGGCGGCACGCAGGGAACAAGAAATGTGGCTCCAATGCTCTGGCATGCCGAACACCCGAATACAAGGGGGAGCAAGAGTAAGAGTCGAATGGTGAACTTTTTAGTTATCTGCTACGATTACATTTTTCGAAGTCCAATATTCTCTTAGTCCTTTTCTACCGTCGAAAAGTGGACGCAAATTACTGAGACGTTGAACAGTCTGACTTTGATGCGGATTATCTCATCTATCGTGATTAACGACTCAAACTAACCTGAAATCAAATTTGCGCTCCTTTACATGGGAGCTGCAAAAGTACGTTGCAAGGTCCAATGGTCTTCTTTCCTTGCCTCGCCCATCACATATTCTGAATGTTGGTGATGTCAGCCATTACTCTTACAAAGACATCAACTAGCTGGGCAAAGGTACCTTCGTTTTTGAGAGACCGGACATTTCAGGTGCATGCTCTCAAATTATAGCCCTTAGGTTGTTTGCCGTGGTCGTCATCAGATTAAAAAGTTCTTTCACTGAGGTTTTGTTTCGGTTCGAGTATCCGGAAGCTACCTAAAGGATACTTCGGTGAAACCCAGAAGTCTGGAGCTGTTTAAATCGTATGCAGAAGGATCGCCCGGGCCACTTTCAGGTGAATGGTACTCAGAGGTTTTCCCCTTTGTGTGGACTTCCTCCAACCATACTCCAACCTAAGCTTAACTCATCCACCAGAATTTAGTAAAAGTGAAAAATGTGTACGGCAGCTTTCATATATTGAAATTTTACTAAAACGGTTGTTCTATATACATATAATATATATGTGTATGATTGGCGCGTACACCCTTCTTGGGTGTTTGGCCGAGCTCCTCCTCCTATTTGTGGCGTGCGTCTTGATGTTGTTCCATAAATGGAGAGACCTACAGTTTTAAGCCGACCCCCAACGGCAAATATTTTTTATGAGGAGTTTTTTCACGACAGAAATACACTCGGAGGTTTGCCATTTCCTGCCATTTTCCTATTAGAAAAACTTTTTTCTTCATTTCATTCGGTTACGGCGGCCCCGGATTTTTTAATACACAATATATTTATCGCTTGAGTTGGATTTCGAGCTTTGGGGATAAACATCTCAGACGTAAAGTTTCCAATCGCTAATCCACTGCTGTTATTCTTTGTGTTGCACAGTGTTACTTGTATAATACTTGTACCAATAAAAAAACAACGTTTTTCACAGCTAAGTAAACCCATTTACTTCTTTCTCTTTTTCTTGACTGGCGCAATAACTACCCAAGAAACTTTAATCGTTATTTTTCCAATTTGCTAATCGGCACAAATCGTATGGATTGGTGCGAGCCTACAATTCTGAAGTGCATAGGTTCGAAGTCCTGGTCATGAAAGACCAATTGGTAGAAACAATTTTTCTAATATCAGTAATTTTCTAATCTCGTAGAGTATTTCCGCCATGAAAAGATATTTTGTATGCGTATCAGCTGCCGTTCGGATGTGGTGTAAAACTGTAGGTCCTTCAATTTGTGAAATAGCATTAAGATGCACACCACTCACCGGAGAAGGTGCTCGGCCAAATAACGAAAAAGAGAGTAAGTGCCAATTATGTATGTATTTATATTCGGGACAAATTCTGCCAAGTCCTTCTACCTTTCCTTGGCCTTTCCAATAAAGAGAGCCCTTCCGTCCTTCCGCCAGCAACAAAAGTTACCGCATTGAATATTTTCAGGGCTGAAGCATTTACACCAATTGTTATGAACTGAAGTCGGCGTGACGGCTGGATCTCTGCATCATGTATGTGAGCCTGTGAAGCTCATATCGTTTATGGCAATCGCCGCCGGCAACGCACGAAAGTTTAAAAAATGTTCGCAGAATATTTCGCTCGCGAATATCTAAGGGCCGAATTATCGGGTGTTGTTAGCTTCTGCGTCCTGCAAAAGCTGGGCATGAAAAACTTTATGAAGTGTGTGTCTTATTCGTTGAGAAGCGACCTTACACTTTATGGCGCAAGGTTCCGAGTGCCATTGATTGCCATTTACTTAAGAGCGGCTTCAAATCATTTTTTTTGCATATGATTCACACAGCCCATAACTTTGGTGCCTTGGTGCACTTGGCGAAAGGTGCACTTCACTATTTAATTTTATAGAGTCCTAGTCGTTCATCTGATTGTGATGAAAGTTTAGTGAGTTGTTTGCAGTACGTCTGGAAAGATGTACGAGTTTGTTGGCACGCAGTATGTGGCGCTGTGGTTGGGATGTACCTAAAAACGTTTTTATGGGTCGACTTGGCTCATATTCGGGGTATTTATTAAGGGCACGGATACCTGAAAAATTTCGAATACAATTTTTTTTTTGCATAAAATGTTAATATAATCCTTTAAGAATATGTCAAACAATTTTTAGAACGTAAATTTAAGTATTTCTTATATCATAGATCGTCAACCATGACGACTCTTTTCTTTGCGTTCGAGCGCTGGGAGAGGTATAATTACGTTGCCGACTTTAGACGCGTTTTTTTTCAAAACTATATTTTTCAAATTGGCGTACACGACAACTACTTTTCATAGTAGGAGAATTTTCCTTCCCATTTTTTTTAATTTGTATAGAAATTATGACATTAATAAAACACAAATGGGTTTTTGTATTCAGGTCACTGACGCCGATGCTACAATGCCCACCGACTGAGAAGCCCCGCTGAGACCTTCCTGGAAGAAGAGTGCACATCCACCATTTTAAATGATTAAAAAAAAAAAAAATAATTTATATTATTTTAATATATGAATAAACTGTATGCCAATTTTGAAAAAAATATATTAACTTCTTCATTTTAAATAATTTTAATGAAAATCAGAGAAAATATGGCCGTTTACAGGTATCTATCCCCTTAAAAGTGAATGAGTTATAGAAGCGCATTCCGACAAGTTTTCTAGAGACTCTGATTAAAAAGTTGAACAGTGACAATTTTTAAAATTGTTAACAAATTTAAATTTCGTAAAGTTTGGGGTTTAAGGTTTTTGCTATACAATAAACTGTATTTTTCTGCCAAACTTACAAAAAATTTTAACATTTAATATTTTATTATTTTGTAAAAAGATTAAATGATTTAATTATGTTAAACATTTTCATTTCTAAACGTATTATATCAAGATTAGATTAGATTAGATTAGATCAAATTTGTGGGGGATTGGTCAAGTCCAAGCACACAGTCGGTAGACAATTGTACTACACCCGTATAGATTTCAGTACAAAGAATAGAGATAGGAAAGATAAAATGTGTGTGATAAAGCTTGTTTCAGGTAACTCTTCCACAAATCTCTTGGATTCACTGATGAATTTTAAGAGATCCGGAAGAGGAACTTTGTCCATACTCAGTATATTGCAACCCAATATCCTAAGTCTGAGAGAAAATGCTCTGCAGTGTCGTCATTCTCAAGACAGGATAGGCATATCGGGCGGTCCTCCACCCTCATGGTAGCCATATGCTGACCACAGACGTTGTGCCCTGTGATTACACCCACCAATACTCTTAGGTCATTTCTGCTGAGTTTTAGGAGAAAGGCCGCTATTTTCCTGCTTGGTTTTTTCACAAAGCACTTGGCTACTCTGCAAGAATTCAACCTAGACCAAAGTCCTCTATGAGCAGACCTCATGAAGTCGTCAATCCATAGTTGAATTGATGCGGAATTGACACCTAGAAAGAGTTCAGAGCCTTGCAGAGCCTTCAAATAAGATTAACTTTGTTGTGTTTTGCAACACTATTCAGTTTTGTAATACATTCACCGACTAACTTCGAAGAGCAGTATGGGTTAGCAAGTCAAAATTCCAATACTGTTACCCCGCCACTTTTTCTCAATTAGCCAGTATGACACATTCAAGATGACATAGACTTCCGTAAGGAATACCATGGCCATCTGTCCTGTGGCATAGAGTGATTATATCAAAAATAAATTAAGTAAATTACGCGGTATTTCCTTAAACGCGTTAAATGGAAATTGCGAGAAATCTGACAACGTTGAAATTTTTCGAAACGCAACCTCGTCGCCAATTGCAAAATTTAGCAATTTGGCATAAAAACACGTAAAACGCAAGGAAAAAGTTCAAGTTCAACTTGGTCTACAATTCACACGTTCGTGCATGAAAAACCAGAAGATAGAAAATGTCGAATAGCGGTCATCCCTCTGCAGGCAATGACAAGCCTCCGAGCGGATTTCTGCCATGAAAAAGCTTCTCATCTGCTATTCGGAGACGGCTTAAAGCTGTAGATCTCTCCATTTGTAGAGCGACATCAAGACGCACACTACAAATTGGAAAAGAAGCTCGGCCAATCTCGCAAAAATGGTGCAAGCGCCAATTATAAAGGGTGGCTAAATTTCAAGGGCCGATATTGAATGTGAACCGCACCTAAACATCAAGTTTTTTCTGCATTTCATTTGACATTTTTCAATTTCAGACTAATTCAATTTGAACCATGAAAAGATACACAAACGAGCAACGCGTTAAAGTTATTCAGGCTTATTATGAAAAATGACTACAGTGAATGACCAATTTTCGAAGAAAATCATCTTCAGTGATGAGGCACATTTTCACCTCAGTGGTTTCGTCTATAAGCAGAATTACCGCATTTGGGCGAATGATAGTCCAAGATTGGGCCGTATTTTTTCCAAAATGAGGCCGGTCAGGCAGTTACTGTGAATAGTGTTCGCCATCGTGAGATGATAACGAATTTTTATGGCCCGAATTGGAAGATATGGATGTGGACGATATGTGGTTACAACGGGATGGTGCCACTTGTCACACAGCTAACGAAACAATGGCTCTTTTGCGCGAAAAATTTGATGGCCGAATAATCTCACGTCGCGGCGATGTCAATTGGCCGCCAAGATCATGTGATTTGACACCGTTGGACTTCTTTCTTTGGGGTTATTTGAAAGAAAAGGTGTACGTCGATAAGCCAGCAACAATTCAAGAGCTAAAGGATGAGATAATTCGGCACATTAACGGCATCGAACCTCAATTATGCCTCAGCATCATCGAAAATTTGGAACATCGGATGGAGGTGTGCCGCCCACTTTTAAATGTTCGAGTTATGTGAGTGATGTCTTGTGGAGTTAAGAATTTACTTTAATTTATTTTATTATTTATTAGGGCACTTTTCGATTCATGCCAACTGTGTTTTCTTTCTGAACTCTCGTTTTTGAATAGTCAGAGCAAAGTTATGAACAGCTGCTGTAGACTTTAAAATATTTACATATTTATCGCTTCTTTACTTTACGGCCACTTTTCCACGTTTTTGCATTTTTTGCATTTTCACTAAATACTCTTTGTATGGGTGATAATCTCAAGAGTATTTACATACAATCTCACATATGTTTGTATCTATGTAAGCGGCAGTAATCGAGATACCCTATAGGAAATATGTATTAGTTTAGGCTCACAACAATTTGTTGAAATTTACAACACACTTGCTGTCTAATACCAAAATAATTCGCCCACTCTGTTAAAATTTTAATTTGAGGCAATGTCAACTGCCCGACAAGATATTGCTTAAGGGCGTCGATCTCAACGCTCCACTGTTCCTAAAGACTTCAATTCTCGAACACACCTTTCGTTTCGAATCGGTGAACGGAGACGATTTCACTACTCTAACCGAGTGAGGCGATTTTGTGGCTCAGCTCCGAATGGCCACCACTCCAAGCTGCTATCAAAGGTGTGAAATGCGTCTAACTAGAGCCGAAGTTAGTTTCGTGGTTGTCCGTGTCGGGCCAGGGGAGCCAGAGCAGGCCTCATGTATGCCTCACAAGCGTATGCCCTCATGAAAAATATGTGCCAAGCCACATGGTATGCAAAAATGGGATTGATCTCAGCTACACCTACATGACCAAGTTAAGGTAGTAGTCTGGTCAAAAGGTATTTTCAAAATTCCGCCATTTTGTTATTTTTCAAAAAAATGTTCCCATTGTCACACCTGTCAGAATGACAAGCCTACAGAATAATAATCAGTTTAACTTTTTCGTTTCAGATGTCCTGAAGAGACAAAATCCCGGTGACAAGCCACCTATCTTTTTTTAAGACGCTTACTTTGCTGCCACCCTACTACAAAACAATATGTCAAAAAAAAGAAGGGTTTTGTATACTATTTGTTGTCAATAATAACATACTAAATATAAAATCAAAACGATCGCATTTTATTTTCTTAAAAAAAAAATTCCTAAAAAATATCAACAAAAATGAGTATTTCACCAGACTACTAACTTAATGGTGACGGGTTTGGAACGTACTCCGAAGCCCGCTAGGGTTTTAACGCGAAGCGAGTTGTCTCACGGATTTAGTGCAACAGCCATTTTTTTTTTGATTTTCACGGTAACATACTCAAGTGGCAGAATATGACAAATACCCGTCAGAGATCCAAATTCCAAATCCGATGAAGCAAGAACGTCACTGTTCATGTTTAAAAAGGCCGCCAAGTTCTCAAATAATTTGGTATTACACAGAGGCACAGGAGGGATCCATAAAGCAGTTTATGCAGCTGTTTAGGTGCCCCAGAGGCGCACTGAGAAAATAATTAAACGAGTGAGAAAAGAGTACAATTTTTTACGAGTGAAAATTTAACTTGAAGATTTGTACCCTCAATAACAATTTTACCATTCACAATATCATATTTCAAATTACTACACTCATACATTCGCCATAGCCTAATGGTTGGTGCGTGGCTACCATTCGGAATTCGGAGAGAACATAGGTTCGAATTCCCGTGAAACATCGTAATGAAGAAATAGTTTTTTCTAATAGCGATCGCACCTCAGAAGGTAATGGCGAAACTCCGAGTGTATTTGAAAAGCTCCTCTTAAAATATAAAGGGTTTTCCAATAAGAGGTGTTATTTTGATATTTAAAGAAAAATACTTTTTCTTAATATAAATGATCGGATGTTTATTTCATTATAAAGGGGAAGGTATGCTGTTAATAGTGGAAAATAACAACAGGGAAATGACCACCACGACCCCGCTTACAGGACAATATCCTTTTGATGAAATTTTCCATAACCGAATTGCACAGTGGCTGCCCTATGTCTTCGATAGCCTCACGAATTCCATCTTTGAGGTATTAAATCGACCCTGGGCTGTTGGCGTAGAACTTCTCTTTCACGTGGCCCCAGAGAAAAAAGTCACAAGGTGTTAAATCATAAGATCTCGGTGGCCAATCGAGATCGCCTCTTCGAGAGATAACACGTTCCGGAAACTTTTCAGATCAATGGTTTCGTTGATTGTGTGGCTCGAAACGCCGACTTGTTGAAAATAAACGTTGTCCAGATCAATACTATCCAATTCCGGCCATAAAAAATCGTTAATCATCTCCCGATAACGGTATATAGCACCTGTTATTGGAAAACCATTTATCTGTCGTTCGGAGCCGGCTTAAAACTGTAGGTCCCTCCATTTGTGAACAGCATCAAGACGCACGCCACAAATAAGAGGAGGAGCAGGAGGAGGAGCACGGCCAAACACACAAAAAGCTTAAGGGGTCGCCGACCTGGTTAGTCCGGGGTCCTGCGCAAGGGTATAAAGAGATGCATACGAGTACGTGAAATAATTCATACGGCTCAGACGCTCATGTGAGAACGAGACGGTGACTAGTTACGGTTATATGTAAATTCATGCGAGCTAGAGGTTTTTCCTGAAGGGTATTTAGTCCGAAACGTTCCACACACTATTTCACTTATCAAACCACGTATACTATAGATATGTATATACGTTTAGTAGGTATTTAAAAATAGCAAAATATTGGAATAAGTAGTTAAAATTAATTTAAGTCGTATTTTTTTTTGTTTTTTGAATTTCCATGTTTCATTCTGGTCTAAAATTCTTTTTATATAATTCTCAAGCGATTTAAATAGCAAGGAAATATTTTAATTCTAGCTTAATTTATTTGATTCATTTGTATTGTAATTTATTGCATCTCATCTTCTTTTTTAATTTTTTAGCTTCCAACTTGGCTGATTTATGCACTCAAGCAAAGTTGTCATTTTCTCACACACTTCGAAAATACTGGCACTTGATAATGATCGTTTATATGTTATTCTAAATAAACAATAGCTAGCCAATCAACCATGAAGTAGTGGGAGATTTTTAGTAGCCCCGTATAGCCCCATAAGCATAAGTAGGTACAGCTGTTATTTTTGATTTTTTATTTGACACAAATTTCGATCAAGTGATAAAACGTAATAAGGTAAGTAGGTTTTTCCATAAATTATCACTTTTTCATTGGAAAAATTTAGCTAAGCCTAGAACGATTTTACTAATTTTAAAGCCACGTGAAAGTTCAAAAATTATATTACACTTTCAATTAAACCAATTGGAGAATTAAATTTACCCGTAGTATTTAGTCTAAGTACTCGTATACATATGCACTCAGAATAGTCTAACAAAATAAATCTACCAACCGGCGGCGAACTTTTGCTTTTTACTCTAAAGCTTCCAATCGAATACAAAACACAAACCGCTTCGTTACACTGAGCGCGTCTAACTAACCTGCATGCTTCGCCAACAACTTAATTTAATCATATGTAAGCACAAACAAATGCAGCAAAAATAAATATAAGTAAAAATTTGGAAAGGTAACAAAATTTACTTGTACATATTTCAAATAAAGTAACTGAGCAGAGATTAATATTAAAGCGATGCGGTTATTTATTGCGAGCGAGTGGCAAACGATATACCACAGAGTATTAAACAGTATTAAACAAAAACAATGGACAACAAGAGAGACAAGAGTTGTAAACGACTAGAGAGGTTGTTAATAGCGTTAATGCGGTAAAAGATATGAAAGTTTGTGTAAGAGAGATCGAGAGAGAGAGTGAGGAAACGAACAGGCACTCTCTCATCCATTTGCTTTCTATTGGACAGCAATCAAGAATGATAAAATACTTAAAAATAATAGAGTGCAAAGAATGCGTTGCTAGATTTTCAAAAAATGTTTGTTCTGCGCAAATGTGTGTTCTGTCCAAACACGGCTGCCATGTCAAGACAAAAAATATAAAATTGGTATTAATTTAAAAATTTTAGAATTAAATAGAAGCAAGTAGGCGTCATAACACATGGGTTGGAAAGTTCTAGGCTTAACAAAGAAAACATGTTTTTTTTTTTGTTAAAAATTACATTTATTAATCAACGTAATTTCCATCAAGAACAACGCAATCATTCGTAAGCCGCTCTAACATTTCAATACCACTTTTATTGAACGATTTATCTTTTGCCACAAAATAGTCCTCTTCATTTCAGCGAAATTTCTTATCGGCGAGCATTTTTTAGGTCTGCGAACAACTAGTAGTCGCTGGGAGCCAAATCTAGCGAATACGGTGGA
The DNA here is from genome assembly GCA_037575425.1 of Anastrepha fraterculus. Lineage (NCBI taxonomy): Eukaryota > Metazoa > Arthropoda > Insecta > Diptera > Tephritidae > Anastrepha > Anastrepha fraterculus. The sequence goes on from JAYXIM010047444.1 coordinate 10,747, forward strand.
TGTGGGAGCAATGCTAACTATAATTCATGTCGTTTAGCTATCATCAACACATTCTTGGTTTTGGTCAAGAGTGAGTAAACGCGGCCTACACTTTGACGAGAGCTTTCTCAGCTAACTCACGCAACTTCACTTTTCGAGCATTCAAAACGATTTTGTGGATTTTTTTGATGTTTTCTAGTGTTACCGCCGTTTGGACGCTCACTACGTTAGGCATCAACGGTGTCTCTACGACCATTGCTTAGCTTCAACGGTTTTTTTTCTCATGAATTAGCAGTGTCAAATTAAATACGAAATTCCTTTGAAAATAACAAAAGTAGCGTCACTCTTAGCACAATAACCCACGAACTAATGAAATCATGGAATTTGAACAGCTATCTTTTTAAGGTTAGTACTAACTGAAAAAGAGGTGTATGCAATAAAACTAGACCCATCTATGAGTTAGGCCCGGGACTTTTCAGCACATTCAGCCGAGCTCCTCTTCCAATTTGTGGTGTGCGTGACTTGATGTTGTTCTACAAATGAAAGGATTTACAGTTTTATGCCGCTTCTGAGCGGCAAATGGATTTTATTATGAGGAGGTTTTTTTATGCCAGAAATATACTCACAGGTTTGCCTTTGCTAGCCGAGGCGCAACCGCTTTTAGAAAAAAACATTTTATATCATTTAGATGTTTCGTTCCAACAGTGGGTTTCGGACCCTCCCACTACCTAATGGTTTTCACACATGAACGGCGGCCGTTTAAAATTTGTAGTTATTTAAGGGGTTAAGGGTAGACAGAATTTTAAAAAAATTGGGTTTTGTTTTTGGTTTTTCTTAAAGCGCAATATCTAGAAATATTGTGTGAAAATTTAAAGTGAGTCCGAGTCCTTTTTGAGTTATTCAACAATTAACAAAGTGCGCTCGGGCGCTCCGGAATCGATAGCAAAACTTTAAATGCGTTTTTCTCAAAACTAAGTGTTTTTAACTGCTGATCACTGTAACTTAAAACCAATAAAACTTCGTAGATTTCAATAAAGTTTATACCGCTTTTGAAAAGCTTAAAAAACTCGTGCCTAATCGACGTATTTTTTATTTAAAATTTCAGTCTTTTTAAACAATTAATTGTTGGGTTTTTTCTCGAAAATCTGAAAAATATTTCTTGAGGACCGCTATATTGTTACATTTGAAAAAAAGCTTCGGTAATGCGCGAGATTATCTATTAATAAAACTAATTTCTCTTATCCGATTGATTTAGATGGATCTCGAAGGACTTGTGATGATCACCGCAAGGAACTTCTGGAGAAACGGACTCAGCACAAACTGCGATAGCTTTTACAATTATTCATTTCTTTTCTGAAATTTTGCTAAAGTCAAGACGAAACATGATAATACATCATGCTATGTTTTTATTTTTGTAAAATAAGGCAATTGACTAGCAAATAAAAATATTGAAAGTCATCACTCCCTAACCCCTTAAATCACTTAAAACGAATTTTTTTAAGTGATAGGTCAATATCAGCGAACTCATTAAATGCTCTGAGAGTTTGCGCACTAGAAGCAATGATAAGGTAATTAAATTTATATAACCACACATAGAGCAAAATATCACAAGCTCTTCACTCACTTGAGCGTAAGTATCATAGATACACTCTATTCTACCTTAAGCCACCAAATATATAGAGATTATTGCAACGTGAAGAAAATTTTGAAGCCGTAGCGACCTGTATCGAAGAAGGTTCAGAAACGTAGACTCGGTGTTGATCAATTGAATTGGGCATCGCCAGAGAGTCAACGTCGCTTATTTTGTAAGTGAATTGTGAATGTAGTCCCATTTCGAATAAAATTGTGTGGGCGCATGAATTGAAGCCAGACTACTATGGAAAAATTCATGAATTCGCTAGTTAGTTGTTGGAAATGTTGGTCACAGAAGCAGATTTTGAATCATTTTCTCGCACCTAGTCCATTCGTGAGTCAGCAGCTGCAACAATAAGTAAAATTGCCATTATTGCAGTGAACACAATCCACAAGCGTTCTACCAAGCATTAAGGCGTACACACAGATTGACTGTTTGCTGCTGTTTTTAGGATCAGACTTTATTTCTTTCGACATGAGGAAAGAGGCATCGTTACCGTCATTGGACCTCAGTATACAACAGTGTTAATCAATTTCATCTAGCCAGAGTTCAATAACACCAATATATTTGAGCGGTGGTTCCAACAAACTTCGATACGTCCGGTTCTTACTTATGGTGCTGAAATCTGGACACTGAAAGTTAATGATATCAACAAGCTATTGCAATTTGAAAGAACCATATTGAGAAAAAGATACGGTCCTATTCGGCTTGAAAACTGCACGTATTGCATCCGTTACAACAACGAAATTGTAAACTTTATTGGTGGTGAAAATATAATACGTTTTATTAAAGCGCAGCGGATTAGATGGATTGGTGTTTATTTTGCGTCTAATTGGAGGAAAGAGAGGCCGACCAAGAAAGAGATGGCTTGATGACGTAAAAGCATGCTTAAAAGCGATGAACGTTCGTAATTGGAGAAATGAAGCAAGAGAGAGCCTGAATTGGAGGAGGATTGTTGCTGAAGCTATGGTCTACCACAGATTGGGAAACTAAGAGAGAGAGAGAGAGGTTCCAACAAGATGATGCTACATGTCATAGACGCAATGCCATGCATGAAGCTGTGAAGGGGAAATTTGACGACTGGATCATCTCATGGTGCGCGTTCATCAATTGGCCACCGCAATCATGCGACTTGACACCCCTCGATTAAAATTATGCTTTTACGGTTGTTGTGATAGCATAAAGGAATCGATATGGATATGTAGTTATATACAGTGGCTCAATAAAGAACTCAGACAAGCATAGCATGCAGCTTCAAATTTAAAATTTTTGTAAGAAATGCAAGTTAAATATTATAATTTTTATATTTTGCTATTGCTGATTCAAGTAGGATTTAAAAAATAGTAACAATAATTTATAAGTCCATCTCCTCCTTGTTGTAAAAAATTCTGTTTGATAAATTTTCGCAAAATTGGTGTCAAAAAAGAAGTCGGACATCTGGCATTATTGCGATTGTTTGTCACTTTAAAACGGGAAAAATCCCCCAATTAATTTTCTGTCGGTAGAACAGTGCAAAGAAAGAACCAAACGTAATAAATTAAAATTAAATTTCAGTCGAGTTTTGTTGAATAAAAGTCCAAATTATAAACATGGGTAGACAGCGTGGACAAAGCTCAATTGAAGTCGGAAATTTAATTATTAATCATCCTGGAAAGGGAAAAACCGTTCGAGAAACCGCAAAAATAGCGGACAGGGCCGACTGTATATGACGTGATAAAATGTTTGAAAGCAACCAAATCCGTGGAAAATAAAAAGAAATCGGGATGACCAAAACTGTTTTCGCATGCAGAGGAACGATGAATAGGGCAACAAATTAAGAAAACCCCAAATTTTGAGCGCTCCTAAGCTCGCAACACAAGTCGCCCAACACATTAAATATTAACTGAAAGTCCAAAAATATACGTTTAGTGTTGCGAAAGAATAATTATAATAGAAGAGTTACACGAAAAAACCTTTCAACAACGGGATTAAACGACGCAAGAAAATAAAATTCGCAAAGCATCATGGGGATTGCGATTTGAAGTTCTGGAAGCAAGTTTTATTTGCAGATGACAATAAGTTTAACATATTTTGGACAGATGGACAATCATATGGGTGGAGAAGACCTAATGAAGAGTTGCTGGAAAAAAATTTGCGGCCGACAGTTAAACATGGGGATGGGTTAGTAATGGTATGGGGTTGTATGTCCGCTGCTGGTAACGGAAATTTGTGCTTCATTAACGGTAGTATGGACCACAAACAATACATAACAATTATGAAAGAAAATTCGGTCCAAAGTGCTGAAAAGTTGGGAATTAAGTACAACTTCCAGTACTATCAAGACAACGATCACAAGCATAAGGCTACTGATGTTCGTCTATGGCTTATGTACAACTGCCCTAAAGTACTTGAAACACCTCCACAATCTCCAGACATATACAATACAATACAATATAATTGAACATTTGTGGGCTCATTTCGAAACCCAACTGAAAAAGCATGTTATTAAAAACAAGAAAAACCTAGAAGATGCTAATAAAGAAGAGTGGGGGAAAATAGATAATTAAACATACAAGAAGCTGGTCGAATCCCTGCCAAGAAGGCTGAATGCTGTGAGAAAAAATAAAGGCTTGTCGACTAAATATAAATTATATTGGTTTTTCTATTTTTTTTCTTTTCTTAGGTATTATTTGGCTAACTCTACTTTATATAAATGTTCGAGCCCGTTTTTGTCATGTATTTTGCAGAGTTTTTTGCTCGTATTTTCTATCACCCTCACTGATGCAAGAAAACTGAAACACTTAATGCCACTGGAAAGGATTCAGCGACTCGCTTTTCTGTGCATAACAGGAGCGATGAAAACCACTCCAACAGCGGCGCTGGAAATGATACTAAGCATGCCACCTATTGATCTTATGGCGGAAAATCTGGCAGCGAAATCCGCAGGGAAGTTAGTGGCTGCTGGAGTGTTCACCTGTAGAACTTTCGGACATAGCTCAATAGGAAAGAGGAGTTCAGGTTCGTACTACAACTGAAGAGGAGGGATGGCATAAATGCATGAAGCCTGGCCATAGGACTTTTCAAATCTACACAGACGGCTCTAAAACTTTTGACGGAGTGGGAGCGAGAGTTTACTGCTTAAAACTAGGGACTAGGTAGCCTTTCAAGCTATCAGACTAGATGTTTGTCTCATCGGTGCAAAAATAAGTTTCGAAGAAAGAGCTAATATCAATTTTTGTTTTAAAATCGGTAAAACGTTTACCGAAATATTTGAATTGATGAAAAAAGTTTATGGCGATGATTGTCTACCCCGTGCCAGAGTTCATGAGTGATTTACACGTTTCAGAGATGGTTGTGAGGACATAAATGACAATGAACCTACGGGCCGCCCAAAATCAGTAATCATCGAAAGCTCCATCGAAATCATCGTTGAAATTCATGCAATCGGAGTTGAATATCTCCAAAATATCGACTTACCGCATTTTAACTGGCATGACGCATTTTAACGTTGGACTTACGAAAGGTCTGTGCGTGCTTCATTTCGCACACGTTAACTGAGTACCAAAAGTTGCTCAGAATTCAACATTCGAAAGACCTCATTAAAGAGGCGAGAAAAGACGAGAACTTCCTTTACAACGTTGTATCTGGTGATGAAACGTTGAACGTGAAACTAAGCGTCAAAGTGCCGAATGGAAGGCCCCAGACGGGCCACCACCCAAAAATCGTATTTGAAAAGGTCAAAAATCAAGTCGGTGCTTCTTTGTTTTTACGATTCCAAGGGAATTGTTCACAAGGAGTTCGTGCCAATGGGCCAAACGGTCAATGCAATTTTCTATCTTGTCGTTTTGAAGCGTTTATTGGATCGCATTCGTTGAATTCGCCCTGAACTCCGCGAAGGAGGAAGCTGGCGCTTATTACTTGATAACGCACCATCTCATCGATCCATTTTTGTGACTGATTTTTTGACTAGAAATCGCATTTGGAGCATCAATTACTCACCGTACTCGCCTGATATGGCTCCCTGTGACTTCTACCTATTCGGAAAAAGGCATTTGGCCATGAAAGGATAACTTTTTGCGTTCGGAGAGGTCATCCTGAAGGTCATTTCGGTCAATGACTTGAAACACTCTTTCGAGAAGCAGTGTATCGAGGGGACTATTTTAATAAATAAACTAGAATTTATCAGAACAAAGCTGCTGTCGTTTCTACTTTAGCTCAGTCTTGCTTATTCTGGACTTCACCCTGTATAAAGTTCGATCCCAACTTAATTTAGCATTCCTTACTTGCTAATCAACTGATGTGACAACTCTTGGAGTGTTCAAAAGAATGATTCTGCAGAAGATATGCGGGCCTTTGCGCGTAAGCGATGACGATAGAATAATGAGCTGTATGAGATGTATGCAGACATGGATGTACAGCAGCGAATTAAAATTCAGCGACTCCGCTGATCAGGTCATGGTGAACGAATGGGCTCATAATCAGCGGCTCTACAAGCAAGAGGCAGAGGAAGGCCTTGACGGCGTTGTAAGGTCCAAGTGGAAAAGGACTTAGCTTCACTTAGTAATTCGAATTAGCGTTGGTTATTACGTGACAAAAACACAACTGACGCGTTTCGTTAAGTGCCTATAAAGGAAAAGAAGACTTGTTAAGCTTTCTTGTACTTTCATTGTCTACTTGAAATGTTAATTTATTTCTACATGGAACAACGCCGCCTCTGGATGCGCAGGAGTCGTGTAAACCTGTACAAAAAAGTAATAGGAGCTAATTTTTATTATAATATCTACAAAATTGATTTTAAAGTGATATTCTTGAGATCATATTCCGCATCAATTGGCTGATTCACATGGTGGTCCGTCATTGCCGCAAACGAGATAATCTGCCACAAATAAAATTTGATTAGTCCTAGTCCAGCAGTGTGCCAGCATACACCGCTACTACTCACCATCAGTGGGCGTGTCTTGTAAAAAGTTCGTCCATGCGCAACGATGGTAAGACGGATCATACTCCGATTGTCCTTTGCGATTATTAGTCGGCCAAGCGGTGTGCCGATGGTGCTCGACGCGTCTACGCATGCGTCTTAATATATCGCCATATTCAGGTGAGCTCGCCAAATTATTCCGTTCACACGGATCCACAGCCACGTTGTAGAGACACTCTTCCAAAAGAGCGTTACAGCTGCGTTGCACTCCATTTCCGCAACGTATTGCAGCCTCATAACGTAATTTATTGACTAGTTTGCGTTCCAATGTTGATGCGTCATATCTGCGCAATATCTGCGAAGTAGTTGAGTTCGCCACAGCCGCGAAATAATCGGAGCTACGTGGATCAATGTCGTAGAGTTCGCGGTAGGTGAGTAAGGTATCAAAGCGCCCAGATTCCATTGTGCCATTCATATACTTCCAGTCGCCTTGTTGGAGCGCAACCACGTGCCATATGTCATCGAGATAGTGAACTATTTCTCGATCTAATCTTTGTTTGCTTTGATTAAAGGAATCACGGCTAAGTGCTGGCCATAAGTTGATGCCGTCAAGTCGTAAGCCCGAACGAGAAAGTGGAATATTGGCGGCATCGGCCAAAGTGGGCAGCCAGTCACCAATGTACATTGTTGGCTGAAAAATCGAGCCGCGCTTGTGTAGTAATGGACTCCAAATAACACCAGGTACACGTACGCCACCCTCCCATTGAGTGACTTTTTGCTGTGGGTCGTAAAGTAGAATACCACAAATTGAGTTAAAGCTGTTTAGTGATTGGGTAAAGATAATTTTTTATACCCCCTTAAAAGGAAAGTTTGAGGCAGAGTTTGCGAATAGTCCGACCGAAGGTCCTCCATTATCGGATTGAAAGGCTACAATAGAATTCTGCAACATATTCGCCTTTTCCAGCGCTTGTATTATACGTCCGATGCTCTGATCCAGGCGAGAGACCATGGCTGTGGTTAGTCAAAGTGAAATATTATGATAAGTTAAGGAAGAAAACGAAAAGAGTGTAAGCGAGTCCTTGATAACCGTACAGAGTGCTCCAACTACTCACCTGCATATATACGTCTTTTAGGATCCTTGATGTATTGGAACTTTGCAATCTCTTCCTCTGGTGCTTGTAATGGGTCTTGATCATTGGCCGTATGCACTGCCAGATGGTTGAGTACAAGCAGTAGAGGTTTCGTATTATTATTCGCCATAATTATGCGTTCGAGCTTCATGCGTGAAAAGATCTGTTACATAAGTGCCAAGATCTGCGCATTCCAGCTCCAAATTACGGCGAAAATCATAGCCCATCGAAACGTTGGGTACCTTCGAAAATTAATTAAAGTCAGTAAAATTCGACGTAGTGAAATTAGTGAAATAAACCTACCGGCATTTGGCTACGCCGCTGATAGTAGTCAATGAAACCACCCCAAAAACCATAATGATAATCAAAGCCTCTATGTGTGGGCGTATATTCGCGTTTCCCGAAACCCAAATGCCATTTACCCACCAAATTGGTGGAGTAGCCAGCTTTTTGAAATATTTCCGGCAACATAGTAACATTCTCCGGCAAGCCCCATGGCTCCTCGTTGCTAATGACATAGTGTTGCATGCCTGCAAGCCAAAACGGGAGATGAAATTAAAATTAGCGCCGGTATATACAAAAAACCCTCTGACCTGTGTATATGGGATAACGCCCCGTCATTAGCGCTGCACGAGATGGCGTACAAATTGCCGAACTATACAGGCGATTCAGAATTTTACCATGATAACCCAATGCATCGATATTTGGCGTAAGAAATTCGTTCGATCCACGAAAACTGACATCGTCGAAGCCCTGAAATGTTTTGAAGGGTAACAGCTTTAGGTTTTGCAATCAAAATTTGTCAAGCTAGGAAATACTAATTTTACTACATACAAAATGAAATCTTACTAGGCATGAAAAGTTAATTTTTAGTGTCATCAGGTCAATAAATTCTTGGGAGTTCCGTTTGATAAATCCGTGCGTGGATTTGGCAGCGGAAATGACGTAATTACAATTTCACTCACTTTCAGTCGAGTTAAACTCCTAAGTCGCCAAATGTATTAGCGCCATTAGAACTAGCACGCATATCGTACATGTAACTGAACATAATGGGGCGTATAGAAAAAATGGGGCGTGCAAATTTTATGTTGTACCATTACCAAAGCGGCAATCAATTCTTGGTACACCACGAAATAAGAGAGTTGATACCATTCTGCGGAGTTACGCAAACACAAATTTTTGACGTGATAACGTCTTATAATTCGATTTAACAGGCTGCACGCACGAAAAAATGTGTCGTTACCTTGCTTATTAGTGTTACCTTGCTCATTAGTGTTACCTTGCTCATTAGTGTTACCTTGCTCATATGTAGTTACCTTGCTCATTAGTGTTACCTTGCTCTTTAGTGTTACCTTGCTGTTTAGTGTTACCTTGCTCATTAGTGTTACCTTGCTCATTAGTGTTACCTTGCTCATTTGTCGTTACCTTGCTCATTGCATTGAATGAACTGCAAGCGAAAGCGCGGCGCGGAACGAACGACAAAGCAAACAAAGCAAACGAACGGCAACGTTCGACATCTTGCTCTCTCCTACTTAAGTGAGCGTATATATGTATGTATATGCGCATATGTACATATATAAATTCACGTATTTGTATTGGCATATGCCTTCTTATTGATTATTATTAATTTGATTTACTTGAAGAATTTGAAATAAAACCAAGTTTGTTAATAATACCTGTTGTTTTAATGTTATTATTATTATTTTTTTATTATATATGAAGGAAAAAATGTATGGTAATATTTACTATATCTATACTAATATTATAAAGAGGAAAACTTTGTTTGTTTGGTTGTAATGAATAGGCTCAAAAACTACTGGACCGATTTTAAAAATTCTTTCACCATTCGAAAGCTACATCACGAGTAACATGGATTATATTTTATTTTGGAAATATGGCTCGAGATATAGGTCAAAACGTGGACCCGGGTAACCTTCGGATGTGTATGTACAATATGGGTATCAAATGAAAGCTGTTGATAAGTGCTTTAATACGGGGTAATTTTCATACCTATTGATGACTAGGGTCTGGAAATATATGCCAAAACGTGGACCCGCCGTGTCTTTGCCACCGAATTAAACCAAACTTCCACACATTGTTAAGGAGGTATTGAAGATGGTTTCCGTATAGTTTGGGTACCTATTGGTAGATATGGTCTCGAGATATAGGTCAAAACGTGGACCTGGGTAACCTTCGGATGTGTATGTACAATATGGGTATCAAATGAAAGCTGTTGGTGAATGCTTTATGATATGTTACGTTATGTTATGTTATGTTATGTTATGTTATGTTATGTTATGTTATGTTATGTTATGTTATGTTATGTTAATGTTAACTCATTATCTATATCCATACAAAATATCTATCAAACAAATAAAATTATAATTTTTTTTTGAAAAATGCAACCATTCAATCAGTATTTTCTTATGACGTTATCACGTTAAACTATCGTCAGTAAACCGACTTTACAGACAACCTCTTTTTTTATAGGTTGGTATAGCTTTCGATCGGCACCTATCGTTTTAGTAGAGATAAACACAAGTCCCCACGCGGCATCACAATGGGCTATGATCCAGAGTGTGCCCCATACTGGGCAACCGATTTAACCTAACCTAACGTATGAAATCATTACTGATCAGCCAAGTTAATCTAACTTTTCCTAACGCCAGGATGTTTTTCTTTACCAATCACACGCATTTACTAGTATTTTCAGTGCCGCACTTAATCCTTTCCACTACACCTGCACACGTTCCAGTTCAAATATAGTTCAATGCTGGCTACAAAACCTTTTCCTTCACTACTGTGAGTTGGGTATTTACCCATCTATCGTACATTGGCTTTACACAGCAATTGTAAGACCAATCCAATCATACGGTATACTAGTGACATGTACAAAAAATGGTCAGTCTTTGCATCTGCGGGGCCCTTAGGACTACACCCACAGAGGCACTAAATATTATGCTTAACCTATTACCAATAGAGTAATTAGGTAAGCAAACAGCTGCCAAGACAGCTCTCAGATTAAGAGAAATCAGGCGGAAATCACTGCCGTAAAAGAGGGACTTACGGCAATAAAAACGAGAGTAGTAACCGCAAATGAAGTCTTCAATGGAACAGCGCTCGATCAAAAAGCTTGTTAAGACTTAACAGAGAAGTATAAGAAATATGATAGGGGTGGTTGGTTGGTTTAAGTGCTGATTCTTTCAGAATCCAACTAGCGCTTCCGCACCATTTGGTTGCCACATACTCGTTACCAACTTGTTTAACGGTTATTTACAGCATGACTATATCCATTCTGTGCGGTTCAGGATACTTATCAGGTTGTTGACGTCTAAGCAAGACTGTTGTTCGAGACTCTCGAACAGTGATTTGCCAAGACATGACATTATTTCCTTCTATAAGGGAGTGCATTCACAGGGGAAATGGAAGATTGTTTTCTTTTTCTCCGGTTGTTTATAACTCTGGCAGTGTGGGCTGTGTGGGATACCCATTTTGGCTACTTTTTCTACGATTGGCCAAAAGCCAATTATGACTGCTGTTAGTCTCTAGGCGACCGGTCGTTTCATGTTTATCAATGTTGTCGATTGCTTGAGGTTTTAGGTGGGCATTTCGTCTGGCCTCTCCATCTACAATCAGCGATTCCGAAGTATTTTAGGGAAATCGCACTCTTGACTGCACCTAATGGTGTGAATACCGATTCTGCAAAGGCGTTATTCATGGCAGAATCCCTTCTTACCAGTTCATCTGCTTTTTCATTACCTTCAATGCCCCGATGTCCCGGGACCCAGATTAAGGTAACTTTATGGTTTTCGCTCAAGGTGGTAAGGCTATTCCTGCTTTGTTCCATCAGTTTAGAGGTTGTTGTCGCCGAATCCAGTGTCTGAATTGCAGCTTGGCTCCGAAAGAATAATCATATTGCCCTTAAAAGAGTGATCTACGATTAGTAGCCTACAAGCTTCAAAAATTTGTCAGTACTTCCGCCTGAAAGACACTGCAAGTATTGGGGAGACGCACAGAGTTTTCAATTTTAAGTCTATTTTACTGCCATCTGTATAGACTGTAGTGTCGAGATTTCTATTGAATGTTACCGTCGGGACGATGTAGTCAGTCGTTTTCGAGGTATTCTGGCCTTGTCGCAGTAATAGACTGGCATGGACCATGAGTTTTTTCCTTCCAGCGACCCACTTCATTTAGCCTAAATGCACTCATTGTTGCCATCTTCTTGATATATATATCTTTAAGAATTACGTGTGTCAGTGCATTCAGGGCCTCCCTAGGGCATGGTCTGATTGCACCGACTGTTATTGCACAGGCTTATCTTTGTATTCTGCCAAGTAATTTGATGTTGTATTCTCTCTCTAGAGCTTTCCACCAAACTACCGAGCCATACGTTAAGATTGGTCGTATAACCGCCTTATACAACCTTAATGTATCCTATCATTCGTACAATGGTAGGGGTATTAACTGGTCATTGTTTAATAGGCAGCCACGCTAGAAGGTTAGGACTCCCGTACTTCGATTTCTGTAGAAGCTGTCTTAATACAGAAGAAGAGGAAACAGTCAGACGCCTTTTATGTGAGTGTGAAAGCTTAGCTATAAGGAGATGCGGCATTTTCAACTGATGTAGCTTACATAGCGCATCTAAAACTAGCGAAGCTTTGCTCGTTTATTAAAGCTACTGGATGGTTTGAAAAGGAATCCATAAGGTAAGGATAAGCTCTGGTGGTATCACAATGGACCTACGAAAGGTCTAAGTGTGTCGTTGCGACAGCCACCCTACCTACCTACTGACCTACCGCTGAGTTTTTTTCACAGCTTACCTAAATTCACAAAATTACTTACCAAATCATCGACCAGTATGAAAATGATATGCGGTTTGTTCTCATCGTTCTTCGGTATGTCACTAGCATGAACTAATTCGTAATTGATTAAGCCAAAGCAGATTAAGCTAAGCAAGCATTTTGATGTAAACCCGAACATATCAATTTAATAATAAAATATGGGCGTTTTTAATAGAGATTTAATACACGCACATTTGTAATTTTGAGAATTGCGAGTTGAATGTTTTGAATCTTAGTTAAAACAATTGCATTTACTAAAACAGTTTTTATTCTTTATTTCAATTTATTATCAACCGTTTGTGTTTTGTTTAGATCATTAACCGGCTTGACTCGTGGCACACACTTGATATCAATGGGCACTCACTTAAGACTGATTGCTTGTTGTAATCGAATTTAAACTTAAGTGTTAATTCCATGGCTTAAAAGCTTTGCGGTGAGAGCTTTATTGACAATTGATAAGAGTGAAGAGTGTAGCTTTAACCTGTTGAGATGGTAACGTTGATTGGCTCATAAGAGATTCGCTTACGCATGAGAAAACTCGTTTATGTTCATTCTCTCCACTTTAGTGCCTTATAAGCGATGAACAAAAAATCGGTGTACGATTTATTAATTTGCTGATATTTGTGTGAAATTTTGTTTATATGAAATTTCTTATGAAATGGCATTCAAATTGGTATTCGCGATTTTTTTTGATAACGAAGCAGATGTGTGGTTAGCACTTCCCTTTGACTATGGGGGCGCCATACCTTTCTTGCCTTCGTGTAGCGTGCAAGAGAGTGACGTACGATCATCTATTTTTTTGCATTTCTTTGCGCATGGCTACAGTAGAAACGGCCAGGTGGTATAGATTATTTACTCGTATTGATAATAGAACTATTTAGAAGGCAAAATAGTTCATTTAATGCATGACAGAGTTTTTATTGTTAAGAATTGCCAATTCAACAACTGAGTCAACTACGAAGCACTGAAAAAAAATGCCAGAAAATTAGATAATTTAGAAGCGGCGGTTTCCAACAGATTATTTCGATGGTACCTGATACCAGAAAAGAATGCAATCTACTCATATTCATGCTTAAGGGTGTATAAATGTTGAGGAGCTACTACATTTTGCGTTCGAAGAACTGCAACCTCAAAAATGGCAAAAATAGTAAATGGGAAATATAGTTCCGAAATTGGCTAAATGGAATTATTTTACTTTATTATTTAGAAATAAATGTACACAAGGCCCAAGTTTTTAGTAAATTTATTAAATATTTCATAGTTGGTAGACACTCAAACTTTGAAATGAGATTATTTGAAATACTATCAAAGTAATTATAAGCCTCCGTTTCTCCAAAAGGACACTAATTTCTAAAATTCAAGAGATCTTAACCCTGAACTTGATTCCAATACTGACATGAAGTTATGCGAGACTTATAATTCATACGATTTTCATCAAATTATATAGCCATCAAACTCCATTGGCCACGTTATTGAAATAATTTTGTGGACATTTTACTACTTAGATTATACGCTTTAAAGGATTTATGCCACTATTTACAACTTTTTAGAATCACATCCAAAATTTTGTCTTTAACGTGTCTATATTACGTCTGTGCTTATTAAGAATCTCAAGTCAGTTTTAATTGCCATGTGACGCATGAAGTTCGCCTACAGCAAATTTAGTTTGTAGAGTCCATCATGAGAAAAATGCGGTACAATCTTGGGACCTGCAATTTATTATTAATTGCTTTTCAATTAATTCTTATAAATTGTTTATTACTTAAAATTAAACTTTTTAATTATAGTTTTATTTTTATTTATTTTTTTTTTGCAATTTTTATAATTCTCTTTGAAACCCTACAATTTAATTATTAATTTTTATAAATAAATAAATAGTTTTCGTATTTTTTTAATTTGAAATAATTTTTGTAATTTTTATAATATTTACATTTATTTTAAATCGTTGCAATTATTTGATTAATTTTTATACATTTTTTGTACATTAAATTTTATTTTTAAGTTTTATAATTTTGTAATTAAAATTTTATTTTTGGTTATTGTTTGTTAGTATTTTCTTTCTTAAATACAAAAAAAATTATTAAATAAAAAAAATAAATAAAAAAAAATTTGTTGTATTTTTTTATTTTTTTATTGTTTTGTAAGCTTTCAACTTATTTTCATAATTTTTTTTAATAATTTTTTTCTTTGAAATTTTTATAATGTTTGTTTTTTTAACTTTTCGACATTTTTTATTATTTTTTTTTTAATTTTTGTTTGATGTTTTGGTTGGTGTTTTCTTTCTTGGAACTTCTTCATTAATTGTTTGATATTTTTGTTAGTATATCCCTTCTTATAAGTTTTCATTAATTGAAATTAAACTTTTTAAATCAATTTTTTAATTTTTATAAAATTAAATTACAATTGTTTTTTATTTTTTTCATTTTATAGTTTTTCTTATATTTTTATAATTTTTACATTTCTTTTAAATCTTTACAATTTTTTTTATTAACTTTCATAAAT
>JAYXIM010047448.1:0-16194 GCA_037575425.1 Anastrepha fraterculus
AAAAAGTAACATATCGATATTGCAATAATTTTTATTGTTTCATGGACGTAAACTTTAGTGGTTGAGAAATCGACCGCTGGCCAGGAACTGTCATGTAGGATAGAACAAAATCTAGCAATATTTTTTTCTTATTGAAAGAGATGGAAGTGATTATCTTTGTGGTAAAGGAAAGGTACTACCCCTGCAGGGAAAATCACTACCAGTGAACCAAAATTCTAGTTCAGCACTAGTATCTTACCTCCAAAATCGAACCTGTCCTATATTGGATGGTACGGGACTATTAGAAAATACCTACAAATCGAACTAGTTCTCATTCGTCTAATATCGAACTAGGGCGGAACTATCCTATCCTTTATTGGAATATTGTACCTATCGGGGTACCATACTTTGCCACACATTGACTACTGCTGGTCTGTTGGACCGGACATGGGGGTTCCAATTGTGAAGCAGGCTATGAGTCGTAAACGGTTTAAAAAATTAAGCAGTTTTTCCATCTCGCTGACAACACGAATTTAAACGCAGCAGACCGTTTTGCGAAGGTTCGTCCTATTACTGACGCTCTCAACAAAAAGTTTATGCAGTTTGGAGTCTTTAGCCATAATCTCTCTATAGACGAACAGATGATTCCATACTTTGGACGCCACTCCTGCAAAATGTTTATTAAGGGGAAAGCCAATCCAGTTTGGGTTTAAAACATGGTGCTTATGCTCTGAAAGTGGGTATCTAGTTCATTGTACGGGGGAGCAGCAACCCCTCACGATAAAACTATTGGTCTAGGCGCACAAACAGTCTTAGACTTGCTTGCCAACGTATCTGACCCTGAGTGCCACATCATTTTCTTTGATAATTTTTTCTCTTCATACCATCTAATGTACCTTCTGAACGAACGTCGATTTTTTGCAACTGGTACTATACGCGAAAATAGAATGGGCGATTCTCCTTTGAGAAATTTAAAAAAAGAAATACGAGGAACATTTGACCAACTACTTGATCATCAGCAAGAAATATTGACTGTTCGGTGGAATGATAATGCTGTATTCAATGTTATAACTAATAACTCCACAGTCAATCCAATTATTAGCACTAAAAGATATTGTCGGACGAAAAAACAAACTATCACTATCCCGCAGCCAAAAGTTATTCAAGAGTATAATCATGGCATGGGTGGTGTGGATCTCCATGATAATGCGGTGGCAACTTATAGAATAGGTATGTATGAGAGGAAAAAAATGGTGGTGGCCAATATGGACCAAGAGCATTTTGGTAACGCAATGGTCAATGCATGGAAACTTCATTGTATGATGGCAAAAATTCAAAAGATAAAACCACTGTCACAAATTGATTTGCGTTCCAAAGTCACAAGAGAATTATTGAATTACGACAAGGACGAGGACGAGTATGAAAACGAACATGGAGATGAAGATCCATCGAACCGTCCTCAATGAAAGGGTACACGCCGTCATGAGAAGCATTGAAAACAAATTTCGGCGGTGTAAATTTTGCAAGAAACATACTATTTTTACTTGCAAAAAATGAAATATTCATTTACATACTAAATGTTTTGACAACAAAAAAATATTTTTATTTGAAATAAATTGACTTCGTGTGCAAAATTTTTTTCATAAATGTTGTATTTTTTTTTAATATATTTGACGGTTTTTGGCCAGCGGTCGATTTTTCGACCAGTCCATATCTAAAACACCGATGGTCAGAATTTTTTTTTTTTTTCTTGATTATGGTCCTATAAGCACTGACTAAAAAGGAAATGGAAAAATTATGACGAATTCTTGTAGCGGCCGAAGATGGGTTAAGATAGATTTTTTTTTTTTGTTGCAAAATAAATCATTAGGAAATTTCATCGGTATTAAAGGATATATTTTGTAACGGGCTTTACGGTACTAAATTTATCTTGGAGAGAAATAAACAAAAATGTTGTTTAATAGCTGGATGTATCCTCTTTCTTTTGATGTCCATATTAATCTCATAGAGTGGGTAGAAGTATTTAAAACCATTGTTGGAAAATTCAGTTACCTGAAAGTTTAAAGTACTTTAGAAAATTAAATTATTGACTAAATGAAAAATTTAGTGTGCAATATTAAAATCTATAGCTTCACGTGTACAAAAATATAATTTTCCTGTATTATTTTAATGTCGCTCGATGTTACAAGCCGTTTTTTTTCTTTGACAGAATTAAGTCCATTGTATTGCACTTGGGTTTCCTTTTTAACTATCTTTAAGTCTACTCGACATCCGAAGAAATCGGAGAAGATCTTGTGGTGCCAAGGAGCCAAGGTCGTCGCTTCTTAACACATCAGTGCCAAAGACCTCAAGTCTGATTCGAGCGAAGGCCGAGCAGATGTTCAGAAAGTGGTCCACCGTCTCATCTTCCTCTCCACAAGCTGGGCAAAGTGCACTGTCTGAGATGCCCACCTGAGATGCCCACCTTTCTATGTGCTGTGCCCATAGAAAGTGGTCCGTCATCAGTCCAATCAGTTGCCCACAGTCCCCTCTGCTCAGCGACAGGAGGAACTGTGACAGTTGGTCGAACCTGACCTCATAGCATCGCTCTCGTCCATCTGCAGCCTCTCTCAGTCTGCCAAGCTCGCTTCAGGGTTGTAGTAAGCCGTTTGCGAACCGTGGCTTCAATGGCTGCAGAAAGGAGTGGCAGAACGGGTTTCGGGCCAAAAAAGTTGGCCTCAGAGCCCATCCTAACTAAGGAGTCAGAGGTCTCTTCTTCTTCTTTACTTGCCAATTTGATTCCGAAACACTTACAATTTATACAATATATATTACATTTAAATATCGAATTTCAAAAATAGTTTACGTTTAATATAAATTTGTTATAATTTCATGATAAAGGTTTCGATTTCTCGCTGCCTCCAATAAAGTTCCCACATTGCCGATTCCAGTCCAATGTCTTATATTTCTCAGCCAGGATAGTTGTTTTCCACCTATGCCTCGTTTGCCTTCTATTTTTCCTTGCAGGATTAGTTGAAGTACATGATATTTGTCGGTTCTCATAATATGACCCAAATACGCAGCTTTTCTTCTTTTTATGGTGGTTAGTAATTGTCGATCATGCTGAATTCTATGCAATACTTCAGCATCCGACCCCTAGATATGGCCTTCACTCCAAGAAGATTCTCCTGTCTATTTGGTGGGATATGGCCTGTATTGTTTATTTTAAACTTCCGAAAGCAAACCAGACGATAACTGCTGATTTGCTGATTATTATTCCCATCAGCTATCAAACCTGAATGAGGCACTTAAAAAAAATCGACCGTTTTTAGTGAATAGACTCAAATTTTTGTTTCACTACGACAACGGAAGACCTCATACCGCAAGGCAAACATTAGACAAGCTGAACGAGCTTAGATGGGAGCTAATTCCGCATCCACCATACTCTCCGATGTTGCACCTTGTGATTATCACCTTTTCCGTGGACTTCAATCCCATATGAGTAACAAGAACTACTCATCAAAAGAAGCTATGAAAAGGGATATCGAAGCGTATTTTGGCTCCAAGGACAAACAATTTTTTGAGCAGGGAATTGAAAATTTGCCTAAACGTTGGGAAGACATTGTAAATAATGAAGGAAAATATATTATTGATTAATAAATACTTTAAACATCTTTTTTATGATTAATTTTAAAACCACCTTTAAAAAACGCACTAACTTATGGACTGACCTGATATTTTATCATCATGGTGGAGGTGGGTCAGTTTTCTAGATAATTGACGCGCCAATTCGATCACATGAGAAAACGACACTAACGCCATCTCTCAGAATTGCTTCAAGATTGGCTTATGACGCTTTTCCAGATAGAAATATATAAACTCTGTAGTTGATTTTTGCTTTTAACGACAAAACTTCTAATTTGAGTTAATTTTGAGTTGTGTCGCTTTTCTCGAAAACCATCGATATGCAATGCGCATTTTAATATAGTATATTACAAGCCATTTGATGTAGTCTATTGTTTTATGGCACAGCTTATGCCTCTTCTGAAGCGTCCTACAACAAAAGAGAGTTACGTAAGCACCCCCTCTATTCCAAACAATAACCGAAATTTTTACAAACTGAAGCGCACAGTACGCATTTAATGGTGGATATCTTTATGATGGTAGTGTTTGATGTTAAGAGTCACAGTGTGGCAAAAGTTACAGTCTACTAGATTAATAATAGAATCTGAAAATTCTATTCTAAATCTGGAGATGTCGCCATAAATAATTAAATTTTTTGTTTTATAGAATAGAGGGTGTAAAGTAAGCGACACAGCGTACTAGGTTCAAAACATTTCGTCAGCATCTCAAGCACACAAATAAGCACAACAAACAAGCGAACAATAGCGATAACCATAGTAACAACAACAGAAGAAGTCTCGCCACAGCATAGTGCGGCATGCCACGCGTTAGCCACAAAGAGGCGAACATACACCTACAGATATTTTTGTTGAGTGAATAGCGCCAGTCACTTAGTCAGTTGTGTTACCCGTCGCGCTGACGCCTCATTGAATGACCACACCGGGTAGGCGGTCTACCACCTTCCACTTCCAACTATCCCTGGTGACTGCAATACATACATAAAGGCGAGTATGACTGCGTGGCGCTCTGCAGAGGCTGAGCATATTCGACCGTTGCAGACAAAGCCAGTTAGGCCAGTTGTGAAAGGACTCACAAAGGCTGCCAAGCGCAGCCATCAATCCAACTACCATTTCGTTCGGATTGTTGTTGTGGTTACTTTGACGATTTAAATTATTACTTTTTTAGCAGCGAGCAAGAAAGAAAGTTGAGACGAAAATGAAAATGAAGTTTATAAAAGCGCGTTGCTCGCAATACAAATTGTAAAATTTCACTGCTATTTTTTTTTTTATTTTTTTTTTTTTTTTTGTTTTATAGATGTGTGTGAAAAATTTTATGAAGGCAGTGAAGGCGTCGGAGCTGCGCTTAATGTAATCAATGCCACCAGAGATGAGTTGGCCTGTTTTTGATTTCCTTATATTTTTTATATTCCAGCGTTGATTTGTTTTCGCCGATATTCTTGTTGCTTTACATTCGCTTTATTTTATTTATTTGGAATTCATTTGATTATTTTGTTTTGTTTACTTTGAAAGTTTTTTATGCTTACATTCCCATTGTTATGCAAGGCGCAGCAAATTAAGGCAAATGGAAAGTGAAAAATTTAATTGCGTAGCTTTGGGAGCATTTCGTTGTTATTATGAATTTATGTTGCTTTTTTTTCTTTTTGTATGAATAATGCGCATCCTGGTGTGCTGTGCGCCCTGGGGATGGTGCGCGCACTCACTTGAATGAAATTTTGTTACTTTCATGTTGCGTAGGTTGATGGAACTTCCTGGGCCTTAGGTAGTTAATGAAGTTAAGCACTTATGAGTCGAAAAAATATGTTTCGTTACTAAAATGATAGAATATTTTGTTATACTTGTGAACATATCCCTCAGCGCTGATGTTTCATTAAATATTCTGAAGCACATAATTCAGCCGAGAATGGCGAAGTCAACGTTCACAATTAATTCGCCTCTAGAGAGAGAGAAAGAGAGTGCACACGCGCTTGCAGTCAATGGCTTCTGCTTGTAAACAACTCCTTTTTATGTGAGAGGTGAGTATTGTCGCGTATATAGTGCACGTACAGTGCTGGGCACTAAAATTCGTACAGATAAATATTTGTTAAGGATTTTTAAATGCAAAATACTCTTAAAATGCCAACAAAGACGGTATAAAACAGAGCTCTGAACTTTTTAAGAAACTTAGAATAGGAAAAATGTTCAACAATTTTGTTCGTTTTTTACTTCATCATCATCAGCGTTTGCTGTTTCGCCCCCCACTACAGCATTTTTTTTTTGCCGGGACAACTAGCAAGTGCAGCACTCAGACATGAATTAAGTCCATTGTACTACACTTGGATTCCCTTTTAATTTTCGTTTAATCTACCCGATCTCCGAAGAAATCTGAGTAGATCTTGTGGTGCCAAGGAGCCAAGATGGTCGCTTCTGAACACATCAGTGCCAAAGACCTCAAACCTGATGCGAGCGAAGGCGAAGCAAACGGTCAGAAAGTGGTCCGCCGTCTCATCCTCCTCTTCACAAGTTGGACAGAGTACACAGTCTGAGATGCCTACCTTTTCCATGTGCTTTGTCCATAGAAAGTGGTTCGCCACCACTCCAACCAGCCGCCTGCACTCCCCTCTGCTTAATGACAGAAGGGTTTGCGACAGTCGATCGGGCATGACAGGTAACATCAGTTCAGTCCATCTGCAATCTCTCTCAGCCTGCCAAGCTATCTTGCGGGTGGTAGTTACCTATTTGCTAAGCGTGGCTTTAATGGTCGCAGAAGGGAGTGACAAAACGCGCTCTGGGCCAAAGAAATTGGCCTCAGAGCCCATCTTAGCTAAGGAGTCAGAGGTCTCGTTACCCGCGATACCGCCGTGTCCCGGGACCCATGTTAGCATCTGGCTATTATGTCTACCGATATAGTTCAGCCTGGATTTAAAGGACTCGACTACCCCTGATGTGGTTGGGGGGGCTGTCTAAGGCCATAAGGGCAGCTTGGCTGTCGCTGTAGACACATAAAGATCTGCCTCTCCATCGCTTTTCCACAACAAAGTTCAGATGCATGCAAACACAGATGCATGCATTCCAAGAGCAAAGTGCAGTCTTGTCCCGCTGGATTCCACGTAGACCCGAGAGCCGAAGCCACACTCGGTCCTGGAGCCATCCGTAAAAATGCGAAAACAGTGTAGAGCTGCCAGATCTCCCATCGGGCGCGTCCCAGGTGGTGGATAGAGAAGCCCTGACATCACACGAGTGGCATTCCCTGATGGGGTGGGTTCAACACTCGTGTGATGACTCAAAGTTGGCATAGCATCAGGGTGGCCTCCGCGAACCAAACTGGCTAGGGAGGAGTCCCGAATAAAAACCATCCTTGGTAATGGGCAACACAGAGGATATTACTCCAGGTGGAATCCACACAAGTGGCAATCCACCAGCTTCGGCGGCAGGGGCATGGATTCTGGAGACCCCAACCATTATCCAAGTCTCTCAGCTCTAAGAGCGAGAGCGCATCCTGGAGGAGACAGGGGGTTGCTATCGCAATCTCCTCTCCTTCAGAGTCTGAAAAACGTTTCCTTGTTTCGGAGGGCCTGTGCTGTGAGGTCTCTTCGGTGGCTGCACGACCTCGCAAAGAAGCCGGGAAATCGAAAAGCGTGGGAAGAAGGAAGAGAAAAAAGCGGCGGGCAAGGCTCATGCGGGAGAAATCCTCATGTGGCTCTGCCGGCCCTTCTGCATCTCTCGGTCAGCGGAAATGACACCTACGGAAGCTACCGATTCCTCGGTGGGCACGGGCGCTCCCAAGCTGTCTCGCTCTCGAGGTAAGCAGGGAAAGACGGTGGCTGAAAGCGGTACACCTCCCTGTCCCGCAGCTACCGCCAATGGCCGAGCCACGACCCCCACTACAACAAAGAAGTTTCTCACCGCATTAAAAATGTAGAATAGTTTACTTAAATCTGAACGTTCACACTCTAAAAATAATCACTTGTTAAAAAATACCATTCATATAACACGCCACTGACGAACAAATCGACTGCACTTCACAAAATATTTTGATCAACTGCTCATCAGTAAAGAGTCCAATTCAAAAGACAACCAGCGTAAAACATCCGTTATATGAATTTTGAAGTTCATAAGCAACCATTTTAGTGCATGTTCGTTATTATCAAAAATACAGACGTTGACCACATTACCCGAATAGCCCACAATACCCGACCTCTACTCTACTCTACCTATAAAAATTCAATACAATTTTGCTCTATTTTGTTAGTAAAAACAATCCCCAAATGAGTACCTGAAGCAGTACTGAACAATGGTTAATAGAGGTTCAAATAGGTTTAGAGCCTTAAAATAAGTTGAAAAGATACTTTTTATATCAAAATTAAAGATAAAACTCACCTTAGATATCCTTTTAATGCATCCCTTTAATTTCAGTTTATATTTCCATTTAAACATAATTTATTTACGAGCCAGTTGAATATATATTCACTTTTCACTTACTCTTCCAGTCACTATTTTTATAAGGTGATCACTTTTATTTTTTCTAGCTCGTGAAATTTCCACTGATGTAGCGCCGTTCGCTACCACCTTAACTTTTCAATTGTTTATCCAATTTGTGTTATTTTTTCGCCTTACATTTCCGCCAAGAAATTATTGTTTATTTTTCACAATCCTTCAATTTCGTTTTACTGCAAATTTTCACTCGTTCATGGTTTGTTATTACGAGCATACGCACATCCACACAAAGATATATTTTTTGCTTGGACTTGCTAAACTTATGCGAATTTCAAAGTTGTATTTTTGTTTTCTTGGCAAAGCAACAACAGCACTTCCATTGCATGTAAATTTAGAAAATTAAACAAACAGTTGTAGCCACGCAATTGATGTTCTGCACAGCCGCTGCTGTTGTTCCTGTGCACCCATTATTGTTGAATGTGATTTGCTTTGCGTTGAGGAGTAGTTGAAATTCGTGAAACTTTGTGCTTGTATTTCAATTATTTTCAGATTTTGTTCATAGTTTTTAACAATGTTCAACACTTTTTGCGCAATCAACTACACACAAACTATGTAATGCACAAAAATGTAAAAAAGTGTATAGTAGAGCGCAGTCGTACGTTTGCATGTATGTCTAGCTGTTTACGCCAAAGCGTTTTTGAATGCCAGTGCGTAGTGCAGAAACAATTTCGGCACGTCAAACACTCAGCAAACTTTTAACTTTGATGATGGAAACATATCTCAGAGCTGAGATACTATACAATTTAACCCCACTTGCAAGCGCACACAGACTCAATTCCATTCACTAATATGGGTTGACGCTGCGTATGAGTAATAGCCTTTAGCGTCCGTGCACTATTGAAGATACTGATGACATCTGCAGCTACTACTGTTGTAATTCGTACAGATTATTGTATTTCGTATACGTTGTTGTACCACGTATTTGGAAATGAGTTTTGTGTTTCGTATCTGTTACTGTACGGCTATTATTTTTTGCGCAATTTGCATAGTAGTCGTTCTTTGTTGATGTTTTTATCTTCTTCAACGTTTCTCTAGGATTTGTGTTTTTTTTTTTTTGCTTTAATCGTTTTTAACGTTTCTATATTTTACTTCACTTAAAACTATAAACACGTGGAGCAAATTTTATTTCACTGCATTCACTCACGCATTTTGCTCACCACTTTTCTTTTAGTATCCCAATTCCTCGTAGAGAAATGCAGTTGCGTATTTTAATATTTTTTTGTTTTTCTTTGCTTCTTTGTTTTTAGCTAGCGCTTCGAATTGAGTTCTGTCATAACCACTTCTTCAGCAATGTGTGAATATGCAAGTACTTGTTTTAATATTGAAAGCCTAGAAAAAAGAGAAATATTAGAAAACTGGCTTCTTTAGTGCTTTGCGTGCATGACAGTTAGCTGTTTTCCTTATTGGCTGCCAACGGAAAATAAAATTGAGAAACGTTATTTAAAAGCAGAAATACAAAATATTATTTTAATATAATTAGATAAAATATTTTAATATACATTTTTATATATCTGGTTCGTGCGTATTTTACCCATAATTTCGCTTTTGTACGAGTTTTGCATACAAAAACTTATTCGCGGAATATAACGGAACTTTTTATATTTTCTTTGATATATTGCGCATTCAACAAGGAATTTTAATCCCGGATAGAAGGACGTGTTGTTGACGTACAAGAGGCACATTTTGTATTTTTTTTATAAAAGTGATAAAAATTCAACAACTGCTGCTGCCGAAATAAACACTGTTCACGGAGAACCCCTTGAGTGTAAGAACTGCGCAAAATTGGTTTCCCAAATTCCGAAGTGGTAACTGCGACGTGGAGGATGCCCCGCGCGCTGGCCGTCCTAAAGTCTTTAACTCCGACGTCTTGCTCGAACTCGTGGAAGCTGAGCCACATTCGACAGTCAATATGATAGCTCAGAGGTTGAATTCATCTCATGGAATAGCTCACAGGCACCTGGTTCAGTTGGGAAAGGTTTCAACACTGGGAAAATGGGTTCCGTATAGACCTTTTGTCGCCAACCTTCAGCAGATGGTGAATGTGTGATCTCAGCTGCTGCAACGCCTTGAAAATGAAAGCTTTTTGAACCGTATCGTTACTGGTGATGAAAAATGGGTCTTTTACAATAATCCTTTTCGCAAACGCCAATGGTGAAAGAAAGATGAAATACCAGAACCGACCCCTAGAGATGGCCTTCACCCCAAGAAGACTCTCCTGTCTATTTGGTGGGATATGGCCGGTATTGTTTATTATGAACTTCTGGAACCAAACCAGACGATAACTGCTGATTATTATTCCCATCAGCTATCAAACCTGAATGAGGCACTTAAAAAAAATCGATCGTCTTTAGTGAATAGACGCAAAGTTTTGTTTCACCAGGATAACGCAAGACCTCATACCGTAAGGCAAACATTAGGCAAGCTGAACGAGCTCAGATGGGAGCTAATGCCCCATCCACCATACTCTTCGGACATTGTACCTTGTGAGTATCACCTTTTCCGTGGACTTCAATCCCATATGAGTAACAAGAACTATTCCTCAAGCGAAGCTATAAAAAGGGATATCGAAGAGTATTTTGGCTCCAAGGACAAAAAATTGTTTGAGTAGGGAATTAAAAATTTTCCTAAACGTTAGAAAGACATTGTAAATAATGAAGGAAAATATATTATTGATTAACAAATACTTTAAACATCTTTTCTATAAATTTTAAAACCACCTTTGAATACGCACGAACTTATGGACAGACTTGATATTTAAAACAAATATAGGAAAAAGGTAACTCTAAAAATTTGTTTGTTAACGTTGCCACCTCAATTTTTTTATTGCAAAAATTACATCTTCTGATACAATAGTCTTAAATACTAAGAAAAACTTAAAAAATATATTTTTGTGTTGCGTTGCCACCTAATTTTTATAGGATATAAATTAAGTTTGGGAAAAAGACAAATCCATTATTTTTGCGTACAGTTTTTGCGCAAATTGCTTAAAATTGTTTTATTGTCGATCTTTAGCTCCTTGGCGACACTACGCCTATTAACGAGCCAGTTACCTTCGATTATTTCTGTGATTTCATCCACATTTAAGGGGTTACATTTTCAAAAAATTGATTTTTTTACAGATTATTATTTTTTATAGTTTTTCGCATATTGCTGTGCAAGTCGATTGTAAAAATTCCCTATGGATACAAAGTTATGGTACAAGATGTAACTGCCCGACGATAGTTTTATGCGCACAGGTAGCTGTCCTTCGTTTGAGGCAACTGACCTTGAGCGAAATGCACTTGAAAGTTTAAACTCGCTTTTCTTCAAACTACTTTTCCCGGCACGGTCTGCATAATAACTCATACAGGTTTTAATATCTTTGATGCGGTTTTTTCTAAATATTCGAAAGTGCTTTCTTTATAGTCTGTCGAGATGGATTTTTGATATTTTTATTGAAAAAAATTTATAAACATAATTAAAGTGTGACATTTATGACGTAACACGCATACTTTTTTTTAATTGCCGTAAATTGCAAAATTTTTCAAAAATCAAAAACTTTATTTAACAAGAATTTTTTTACTTTCTACAGATCCATCAACATTTCAAGAAGAAGTGATGCAGACCGTGGAGCAACTTTTTCTCATTGTACTTTGGGTCACGTGATTTTTTATATACAAATTTTTTGTAAAGAAAAATGAAAATAAATTTTTTTAATAAGGTTTAAGTACTAATAAACAATGCATACATTTTTGTATATATATTTCTATTGTTATCCCTTCTAAAAACATGTTTTCGTATAGCGCATTTTTGGCGCTGCTGGACGTATGCCACACCTTAACAACAAAACTGCCTAAACGGAATCGATGAAACCTAAATTCCACGTAATTAGCTGCTACAGCATCGGTACTATAGACACCATTCACTATTTCAGCGGACCGGCTTGTATTTTCAGCTTTATCAAAGAAAAACTCTAAAATGCACCGAATCTTTTCGTGATTGAGTGTCATTGTTAATATTCTGTAACTCGTAACTGAATGGAACAATCAAAATACAGCAAAAGATTTTTTAGTGTGAAATGTCACCTTGACCACGAGCATAAACCTTATCGATATCTCGTAAAGTAAAGAAATGTCGAACATTACAGCCATCGACCGAGAAAATAATGAATTTATTTTTGGTCAAATTAATATATAAATTATTTGCAAAACTCGGGTCAAAGTTGGTGCTTAAATGAGTTGTACAAAAAATAATTAAAAAATGTGGTTGATTGGTTTTGAATAAAAACCAAAAATTAAATACAAAAATGAGTTAAATATTAAAACATGGCTTCCAAACGAAAATTACAAGCACATTTTCAAAAAATGACATTGCCAACTAAATGTATTTATTTATTCATATGTTTATAACCTAAAAAATACAGTATTTCTTATCGACTAGGAAAACAGATTAACACTAAGTAATTAAATTAAGAATAATTTACTTGATTCCTTGTAATGAATCAAAGAAAAAAGTAACATTTCTTATAATTTACTTAGAAAAATTATTAGAGAATAGTTAGAATTTAGTTCAGCAATAGTACCAATTTGAAGTGGTTTTTGTTAAAGAAAATTGCAGACCAATATGATTTGAAAGCGAATTAACTTTTCCCAAAGTTCTAGAAATTGGAGCATTAAAAGCACAATTAAGTTCAAACCATTCCTAACCAGAAAATATCGTGATTTCGTCACCTTCGCCGAAGAATATTGAAATTAATTTTATCTAGTAGCTAGATGGCAAGTCAATGGCCCCACTTAACAAATCGAAAATAAAAATGATGGAAAAATAGGAATTTAATACAAAATTGAGTTAGATGTGGAATCAACGAAATAAATATAAATATTCAAAGGTTTAATATGGAATGCTGCATCTGGGTTTTTTCTAGAAGCACATTTTTGCATATTAATTTGTATATATCTTTCATAAATTTATATATATAAAATATATATATCTTGCTCATGCACATATGTTTTAATGCTTTTCATACAATATTCAGCAATTTATCAGTCAATTCGAACGTGCCTTTCGCCTTTACCCAAGAGGCCATAAGTTCAACATATCCCAGGTAATGTTATTAGCTTAGAAGTTGGAATGGGAAGTTGCTCAGAAAACATTGCTTAGCGTAATGATATTGTTGTGTTGTCACCAAAAACTCAATATGCTTGTAAGACATGATGATTGTGCCTAGAAGGCCGAAATTTTTGCCCAAGGGAATGTTTCTTAGCATTTATATGTACTTCCAAGTAGCTGGTGTGCCTATATGTTTTGAATACGAGTAAAACGGGGCATCACATACAATTTTTAGAAATATTAGGGCGTCAGCACCATGTCGCAAACTTTTTTCTGCTTACTTTTTTTGTTTTTTTTTTGTTTTGTTGAATCTTGTGGTGCTTTCTGAAAATGAGGCGAGGAGAATCAAAACGATGGCTAGTTTATGGATTACATTTTCGGAAAGAAAGTAGGCTATACTATTACTTGCAATGCTTAGGGATCACAGTTGGGAGAGAGAACGTAAATACATAAATATTTTTTCCGATAGACAAGCTGCGATTACGGTGCTGGTGTCACCATGTAGCAAATCTCTTCTAGTCAACTTCCGTAAGGAGGTGATCAAACGTCTCGAACATGCAGGAAGCTTCTCTCTTATCTCATTTTCATCGCATAGGAATATAAATTGAAATGAAATTGCCAATGAGCTTAGCAGGAAGGAGTTGGCAGAATCGGTTTCAGTTGCCCTCATCTCAGGCAACGGTGTCGCCTTGACCGTTCTGAAGAGAAGCTGCACAATTTCTTTCTTCAAAAAGCGCAAGGCAGAAGGAGCTCTATCTTATCGTGTGCTATCTCAAAAACACCTTGGTTCGACAGTATTCGCTTTTAGTGCTGGAGATCTCCGGCTATTCAATTTCCAAACCCAAAGGGTGTTCACCGGTCACTGCATGAACGGAAATTTTGCGGAAAACTGGGACTTCCGTGCAACCCCTTTGCAGAAGCTATAGGGATCCGGCAGAGAAAGAGACTGTTCAAAACTTTCTGGGGCAGCTCTCTAGTTGAGATCCCTTTTCTCTCTTCCACTACACTACAATGGGCACTGTATGGATGTAGATGTTTTTTTTCGTTTAAGTTTTGTAACTTTTCGCAGTTAATGGTCTACATTATGGTATGTTATCAAACCTTTGCCATCTAACCTAACCACCTACCTACCCATGACTTTAGAAGTGTTTTACTTCTCAGTGAAAGTAGCGTCAGAATTTGTGGAGCCGTTTTGGAGACGATGCAGATCAACAGGAATTTCAAAACGATTTTTGGGCTTTTGTTAGATGCCGATAAGCATGGGAACTTCAAACGTTCATATAGCCGTCAAGTCCTATCGCCCCATTAGTTTGCTCGTAACATTCTCGAAGATATTCTAAAGAATATTTTTGAAAAGAATGTTACCTGTAATTGAGGATCAAAATATCATTCCTGAACATCAGTTTGGGTTTAGAGTTGGGCATGGCACACCAGAACAATGCCACAGAATTGTGAATGTTATTACAGATGCGATTGAAAGAAAAGAATACTGTTCTGCAACCTTTCTTGACGTACAACAAGCATTCGACAGAGTTTGGCATATGGGACTACTCTTTAAAATTAAACAACTTTTACCAGCACATTTTTACTTAGTGCTTAAATCTTATCTAAGCGACAGGCACTTTTATGTAAAGCACCAAGATGCGTCATCTGAAATATATACAATAGTATCAACGCAGGTGTGCCTCAGGGTAGCGTTTTAGGCCCAGTCTTGTATACGATATTTACTTACGACATGCCGACAACAGAAAAGGTAGAAGTGGCGACTTTTGCTGATGATACAGCCTTCATCGCATCTAGTGAGTCCCCTGCAGAGGCCTCCTCCCTGCTACAAAATCACTTACACACTTTGGAAACTTGGCTCAATAAATGGAAAATTAATATTAATCATGAAAAGTCTATTCATGTTACATTTACACTAAGAAGAGAACAATATCCTCCAGTGTATTTAAATGGTCATCAAATTCCTACTAGCGACACAGTCAAGTACTTGGGAATGCATCTTGAACGACCCTTCACACGGAAAAATCATATCAAAGCTAAGCATCAACAGCTTAAAAATAAAACCAAAAGAATGTAGTGGCTACTTGGTGGCAAATCTCAACTTAGTCTAGAAAACAAGGTTAGATTGTATAAAGCTATAATATATTGAAGCCTGTATGGACCTACGGTATACAGCTTTGGGGAACTGCTAGTAAGTCCAATGTGTAGATTTTGCAGCGCTACCAGTCAAAGACCTTGCGAACAATTGTTAATGCACCTTGGTTTATCACAAACGAAGCCACACACATGGATCTAGGTATTCCATTTGTTAAGAGCGAAATCTCAGTATATTCTAACAGATACATTGAACAATTGTCAAATCATGTAAATACAAATGCTATTTGTTGTTGGACACCACCAATGAAATTAGTCGATTAAAGCGCAATAATGTCTTAGACTAGCCATTCCTTTAAATTTGTCAATTTAATAATAATAATAAAAACACACAAAAACAAAAAAAAAAAAGCAGAAAAAAGAGCTAAATATAAAATTGTTGAAATGCTTCAATAAACTTTAAAATTCTAATATAAGTTATACAATTTTCGAGTAAAAATTAAATCTAATAACATAAAATATGCATAAGAATTGTAAAAAGAAAAAATTCTATAGTTTTCTATGTAGTTTTGCACCAGTGTAAATACTATGCTGTCATTAGGTAATAAGATCTCTTTTGCTGAATATCTGTATTCTAAGATAGATTGCAAATAAAGTATTTCCATTTAAAAAAAAAAAAAAAAAAAAAAAATATAGCCGCATGGATTATTTCCATTTAAAAAAAAAAAAAAAAAAAAAAATATAGCCGCATGGATTATTTATTTAAATATCTTTGAAAAAATAAAAATCTTTATAAAATAGTAAATTAAACAAAATTTTTGTTTTCTTATTTTCAACACAGTATTTCAAAATTTATAAAAACCTTGAAAATATGCTTTTTTTATTGCTCTGTTAACATTATTCTCTTACCAGTGCAACATATTTGAAAAAAAAA
>JAYXIM010047449.1:0-30985 GCA_037575425.1 Anastrepha fraterculus
GTAAGCCGGTTACAAACCGCAGACGCACAAACTGGGGGATGTTTGAAGCCACATTATCTAGCAATCTCCCTGCCACGACTCACTGGTTGATGAGCTGACTTCAGCATTTCAACAAGCTGCGAAAGCAGCATGTCCTCAGAGAACGAGAAGAGGGATACCGAAACCTCCATGGTGGTACACTGATATAGCAAACATTAGAAGGGAATGCAGAACTATGTATAACGAAGCGAGGAGAACCAACTCGTGGGACAAAGAATGCCAGCGTAGATTTAAATATGACATAAGGGCAGCAAAAACAGCGCCTTGGAGAAACTTCTGTCAAAAGATAGAAAGTGTTTCGGAGACCAGTAGCCTCCGGAAAGTAGTATCAGCAAGTCCCAGCGACCCTAGCTATCTCATAAAAGAGAATGACAATTGGACAACCAGCAGTGAAGAAACACTAGAGTTACTAATGCTGACGCACTTTCCAGGTTGCCTCTGCAACGAAGACAGTAGAACTCACCCTATAGCTCACTACGAGAATCCCCCAATAGATTTTATAAGGGAGGATAACATCAAGGATGGAATCATCCCCGCTGATTTGCAACACACAAAAGATATGATTGCACCTACACTCGCCTTAATTTTTGAGGCAGCGATACGTCTTAACTATATCCCAAAGAAATGGGGAGAAGTAAAAGTGGTATTCATTCCCAAAGGAGGAAAAACCACACATACGAAACCGAAGGACTTCCGGCCAATTAGCCTATCAGCCTTTTTGTTAAAATCTTTTGAGCGGTTGCTAGATGTGCATATCAAAGGAAGGATTAGCGACAAACTATCACCTTCCCAACATGCATACAGCAAAGGCAAATCAGTGGAAACAGCGCTCCATGAGCTAGTTCACACCGTCGAGAAATCACTTCACTACAAAGAATATACCCTCGCTGCCTTTCTAGACATCGAGGGTGCCTTCAATAATATACATATATCCGGAAGCAATTACCACTTTGCTAACGGAAATGGGAGTAAACAGTGCATTAGTCTCGTTTATGGAACGAATGCTAACTGGGCGAACGATAAACGCAAATTTGGGTGATGCATCCATTAAAAAATTTCCGATCAGGGGTACACCCCAAGATGGGGTAATATCTCCACTTCTATGAAACCTAACTGTCAATAATCTTCTACAAGAACTTGCAAATATGGGAGGTAAAATAATAGCATATGCCGATGATATTGTAATAGCAATCTCGGGGAAACACCTTCCAACATTATGTGATCTCCAACAAAGATCTCTTAACAGATTATCACTTTGGTGTAAAAGTCGAGGACTAGAAGTAAATCCGGAATAAACATTGCAGGTGTACTCCGTTTTTTTTTACATAAAGAAATGAGGTGTCAAACATAACTTATTCTGCTTTTCGTGTTAATCGTTTTACTGACATTGAAAATACTGAATTTACTGGCATGAATATTATTTTTGAAGCAATGGATAAAATCTGTATGTCTCATCTCTATTAGATCAAAATATTTGATTTCGAAAAATAAGTACAACTTTAATGTATGAAAACTTTGTGACGGCTATGAGTTACCAAGCAACATTTGGAAATCTTATTTTAAAATTTCGTACATAATTGCATGTAAGGACGTACAGTGATGAACAAAAGTATTGGCACAGCAAGATTCTTTCACTTTAACATTACTTTTTGTTCACTTATGAAGTGATTTTTAATCGCAAAAAAACGGGATAGACAGAAGAACATATTACCAATCATATTTCCTTCAACTCATTTTATTATCTTTTATATTTAATTAACACTAATTATAATATTAAAAAAAGTACTCATTATAACGAAACAAAATTATTGGCACACTTCATTAAAATATAAAAAAACAATAACAAAAAAGTAAAATATAAACAAATTAATATTTTGTAGCCAAGCCCTTTTGCTGGATGACTGCTTCCAGCCGTCTTGGCATCGATGAAACCAATTTTTGGGTGGTTTCTGCCCCAATATTCTGCCATTCCTCCACCAGTGCCACCTTCAACTCTGCTTTTGTTGTAATAGCACGCTTCTTAACGCGCCTATCTAGCTCTTCCCACAAATGTTCGATTGGGTTTAGATCAGGCGACTGAGGCGGATGCGGCAATGTATGTTTGATGTGGTGCGCAAGCCACATACGCACATCATGAGCACTATGCTTCGGGTCATTGTCGTGTTGAAATGAAAATGAATCGGGCAATTTCAGCTTTTCGGCACTTTTTTTGACGTTTCTCTTCAGGATTTCCATATAATATTTTTTATCCATAATGCCGTCAATGAATTCCAGCTCACCAACACCTGCAGCGGACATGCAGCCCCACACAATTACTCCTCCACCACCATGTTTTACAGTCGCAGCAAGATTCTGTTTTTGCAGTTCGGTGTTAGGCTTTTTCCCACAGTTTGGCGGCCATCAGAGTGAAAGATATTGAATTTGCTTTCATCCGAGAAGAGTACATTGCCCCAAAAGTCACTTGGCTTGCTTAAGTACTCCTTCGCATAGGCTAAACGCTTCTTTTGGTTCACTTTAGAAATGAGCGGTTTGCGTCTAGCCACGCGCGAATTGTAGTTCTCCTCATGCAATACCCTCCGGACCGTTATTGGATGAATATCCTTTCCCATCTCTTCCTTAACTTCTGCTGCGATTTGTGTGGAGGATATTCTTGGGTTTTTTTTTTACCTTCTTGACTATTTAGCAGCGTTCGCGGTCGTTTAAAGCCTTAGGCCTGCCCGTACGTTTCACGCTTTTCAAAGATGAAGCGCTGTTGAAACGTTGAACAATGCTTCGTATGGTGTAGCGACTTCTGTCCATCATTTTACCAATCTCAGCGTATGATTTGCCCTGATTATGCAAATATAATATTATTTTGCGCTGAGATTCGGTGGTTTCACTTTTTTTGCTGCTCATTTTACAAAAATTTAAGCAAAGTTTGTTTGTAGTTTGAATTTTGACAAAAACTAAATTGCTTGTGTGAACATAATGCGACTTTTGAAAAAAAGTTGCTAGATCAATAAAATTTAGACGAAAAAGCCTGATAAAACTTAAGTGTGCCAATAATTTTGTTTCGTTATAATAAGTACTTTTTTTAATATTATAATTAGTGTTAATTAAATATAAAAGATAATAAATTGAGTTGAAGGAAATATGATTGGTAATATGTTCTTCTGTCTATCCCGTTTTTTTGAGATTAAAAATCACTTCATAAGTGGACAAAAAGTAATGTTAAAGTGAAAGTATCTTGCTGTGCCAATACTTTTGTTCATCACTGTATGTTCATCAAATGATAGATATATACAAGGTGGCGCAAAATCAATCATTTAATTTTGTTTTCAAATAACTTTTTTGTAGAAAAGAAAAATGTACAGAGTGATTGAAATCCTTATTGTGACCTTTACGCACTCCATTGCTTGTCTGTTTGTATACTGCAGGTGTCTAGTTCACAAGCGTCAAATATCATATGCCCTTTGCATAAATTATAAATTTCCGACAGAGTGCTTAACTTTGCGTCACCTTGTGTTTGTATGTATATTAAATTGTATGTGAATTGAGTTGGTTGTATTAAAACAGAATTACCTGGGCAACAGGCAAAGAAAGCCCGAATTAAAATGAACGAAAACAGGTTGTGAGCGAATAAAGACTTCCATTCATAAATATTTCAAAAACTACTTGTGTGTATGTATGCAAATTTTCATATCTGCTTCTGCACAATTATTGGTTTTCCTTTCAACAAACATTTCATTTACAAACAATTTTTGTATGACTGCCTTTACAGCTGTTACACAGACCTGCATATATATTCACAACTATTAACAAAATTTTAAGCTTCAAACTAAGAGAATGCAATGGAATCTCTTTTTATTTTTTTTTTAGTTTTCGATTGAAGAGGCTTTGTTTTTATTAGTTTGGCTTTGAAATGTTTATCAGCTGCGTAAAGCGCTCTTACTCTGGTGTAATGTAAAACAAAAATCAGCAAATTTTGGCAAATGTAGGACTAATGAGATGAGCTACTATATGCATTTCTGCTTTCAAAATTTTAATATTTTCAACTTTTCTTAATGTGCACGCTAAAAGCCATCCAGCAGTTCTCCAGTTCTCCAGCATTAATGAATATGAACGCTTCAAAGTTTGCCTGCAGCTGCAGCCTTTTATGTAATCCAACTACTTTGCCTTCAGGAAAATTGTGTGTTTTTCATAACAATGTCTGTATTAATTAATAGCAGCCAAATATACGTTGCTGGTGGCTGCCTTTGCAAGTGTTCGTGCGACCGAAAAAACATTCAAACATTAACTCTTTACTTAGTGCATGCAACCTCTGGACTCTTCAACAGCCAGATTTCGTTATTCATTTATGGTACCTAGTTGCACATATACCTACATACCGAATGAAGACAGCAAACGTTTCAAAATAATGCCCGGCTATAATGAACTTAGCTTTATGCTTTGTGGACTCTTCACTTTATGCAAATAGAGGCGGCAAAGAAATTACGCGGTAGCCAATTTTTGAAAAAGGAAAAAGAGAATTTGTTCCTGATTGGAAATGCCACTAAGATGTTAGAACAAAATTTGAAAAAAAAGACGTGTAAAAATCCAATCTAAGAGCAAACACCGGAATAAACCTTGATTTGAAATCTAGAAGCAAATGGATTCTGCAAATTTGAATTGTATTCTGGCGAACATAGTGGCCTTTCGCATTGATTGCTACGCATTTGGTGACACCGAAAAAATGTTGGAAGAAACAACTTCTAAGCAATTACAGTGGGTAGCAAATATGTTCATATGAGTATATTCACTTTGTTTTTTGCTTACGTACTGGAGAATAGTTCAGTTTGCGGAAGTATCATACAAGGCAGTGGGAAACGTCTGACTCGCATACATGTGGAATCGACCGGGAAACATTACTTGGCAATTATTTCAAGCAGCTCAGAATTTTCAGTTTTGGTCAAATATTTATTTATTTATTACTAGCTTTAACCCGCGGCCCCGCTCGCGTAGTAGTAGTTTTGAGGAATTTAGGATATGTATATAAAAGAATTACAAACAATAATTTCATAGAAAATAATTTTTTATTAATCACCATTATATTACAATACCCGGCATCCGTTGCTATACTTCGTTGAATAAAATCAAAACAACCAATCAGAAAAAGATCAAGCAAAATTATTTTTATTAATTTTCTATCTCAAACCGTTTTTGAACTTTGCATTTGGGACATAGTTGAACAGCTTATGCGGATTATGAAGTCTAGAGTGTGGGAAATACGAAAAACTAAGATTTGTTAGATTAAATTTAAGCAACTATTCGATTATTATTAGTGACGAATGAGAGTGGTGGCGCGGCCTGGGAGCTGTGGGAAGGGAGTTCCATCATAAAAGCATGCCTATAACCTTCATTGTATAAAAATTTTTACGTCATTTGGAGTTGTCGTTTCGTAGTGATGTACGGACAACGTACAGACATTAACCTTTATGGTATAGATTATTTAGTCTAAGAACAGAAACATCTTACAGACTAATTACAACGAAAAGTATTATAACTATTTACCATGATTTAAACACATACAAATAGGATATTAAGTATTTAAAACTACACCTTTCGGGGATGAAAAATCTGGTTGGATAGAACCCGAGATTGAATGAAATCCACTTAAGATGGGACCCTCATTTAGACGGTCGAAAAATGCATCATTTTTGGGAATTTTTTCTCAGGTAAAATAACTTCAAACGTTTTGTAATTCATAAAGTACTTTAATAAATGTCTTGACTGTCTACAAAAATTTTCGGAGAAGAAAAAAAACATTTTAAGTATGGAAATATACACCTCGTCCATGGCACCTCATTCTATCTGTGTACATTCTAGCGCTCTGAATTTTTTTCTGAAATAAAAAAACCAAATTTTTTTTAAAACTTTAGGATAATACCTTCGATGTGACATTTTGATTAAAAAAAAAATGTGGAAATTGATATTTTTTACCCAGTTTTATGTTAAAAGTGATTTTTCATGCATAAAAATTGACTTTAAAATTACAAAAAAATATGAAAATCTTTTTTTTTAAAAAAACACTTAATGTCACATTGAAAACAATTTAATTATCTTTAAAATGAGATATTGTAAAGCCTGATTGGTTCAATACAGCGTTCTCAATTGTGTACACAAAATCGAAAAATGATGTTTCGAGAAAAACGCGTTTAAAGTTTTGGATACAGGCGATCAGGCCACCCGTCGCGTCCTGTTAAAAATTTTGTCACTCCTTCAAAAATACAGATATCGACTTGAAATTTTGAAAGTATATTCTTAAATAGTTGTAGAATAGATTAAAATTATTTCCAAAAAATCGATTTTTTTGACCCGATAAATGAGGGTCCCCCCTTAAAGCTCTAGCAAAAGGGAGCGAATACTCCGTTTTACATTTAGCACCATAGAAAGATATATAGTAGAGCTAAAAGTAACCGAACACCCATTGGGGTAGTGCGAAAGTGAAAAGTGCATTCTGTTGAGGCCGCTCTGACGTATTCGGTCTAAGTGTTCAACCAACGAGTGACTCTCTTGAAGCGTGTAGCCTCTTCAAAGGATCCGGTTGGGCACGCTTCTTCGTTGGAAAGTAACTCTGTCTGAAACTTCTTTTATTAACAATCGGCTTCAAAGATCCTTTTCAACCCTGGTCAAGTTCATGGTATTGCTGAACCTCATTTCGATATTGCAGAGCTGCCAAATTTAGGTGGAGTGGAATATAATTGCATAGCAGACAACTCGAAAGTCGCTATAAAATCGATGAAAAGATGAATATCTTTTGCTCGAGTCTTTTTCAAAATGTGGTAGATAATTCATTGAAGGCGGGCATTGGTTTCACCTTTTGCAAAAATTTCTGAAGTCTCATTCAATGATATTTGACTTAATTGCAGGCTGCCCCTTTTTGTGGTGTCGGAGAGCATACTTCAGTTTCAGTCAAGAGCGTACACCCGTTCGATTTCATACTGTGAAATTATGCATACACTTTCTCACGTTTCTTCTACTTCCTGATTTGAGCGATAATCGCACGGCGACTTTGACCGAGTTGAACAAAGCGTACCTCGTACTCGCTTCTCCCCGCTTCTTACCAAGAGGGGTCACAAAAAGTGAAATTTCTCTTTACTTAATTGGTAGTATTGTTGTTATTCGCTCAGGGCGATCGTCTACGATTTGAGCGTTAGATTGTAACTTTTTCTTCGTCACTATGCTGTACTCCTCAGGGCCGTAGAGAGCATATCCGGGCCCGGGGGAAAATCCGGGCCCCGGGGGAAAATTGCAAATGCGGGCCCTTTCAAATGATGTCTAATTCATATAAATACGTATAATCTCGAGGAAAACTCCGGGCCCGGGGAAAAAGTACCCGATACCCCCACCGCCCCCCCCCCTCCCTCCTACATGAATTCATTTATTTTAAAAACTAATTCTTTTATTTATTTTATTCTCAAAATTAGCTTGGAAAATTAAATTAGAAAAGTAAAAATTTTGATTGTGATTTATTACGAAAATCTCTACAAACAATTAAGCAGCTGCACTTTCAATTCATAACTGTTTTTAATTAATTATAACTGCCATTTCACAAGTTAATATCTCTCGCTGAGGAATATCTAACAGAGAAACTGATTTAACAGAATAATAAATTGCAATGCTTTGATTGCTTTTTTAATTAAAGTAATAAATTATAAATTTTATGTTCATTGTGGAATCCTGTGGAAATGTGTTGGTATTACGTACATATGTATATACATATATGTTGTACCGACTGTATTTTCAGAAGCGACATGGCGCTGCAGTTCATTGAAGGGGTTCATTTTCTTTTTACTTGTTTTTATATTACACACAGGTATTTATGCATAAGCATACATATGCCAACAAACAAGTAGTGTGAAATTCGGTGCGGATCGCTCTTTTATAGCTACGCACATTTAAGCAAAATTTAATTTGGGCTGACTATTTTCTGGAATCAAACAATCAAACAAATAAAGGGTGGTTAAATTTCAAGGGCCAATGTTGAATGTGAACCACACCTAAATGTCAAACTTTTTTTTTGCATTTCATTTAACATTTTTCTATTTCAGACTTTTTCAATTTCAAACTAATTCAATTTGATCCATGGAAAGATACACTATCGAGCAACCCGTTAAAGTTATTCAGGCTTATTATGAAAACGGGCGTTCAAATCAAAATGCATATCGCGCACTTCGTGATTTTTTCGGTCAATTTAATCGCCCAAATGTGCGTAAAATCGGAAAAATCATGAAAAAGTTTGAGCAAACCGGGTATGTAGAAGAAGTGAAAATACCAGTGCATGCTCGTACAGCTCGTACTGCAGAAAATATTGCTGCTGTTCGCGATAGTGTGGTTGAAGAGCCGACCACCTCAACTCGTCGTCGTGCCCAACAATTGCACCTCTCACGCTCGTCGTTGATGAACATTATGCATGAAGACTTGCATTTACGCGCTTACAAGGTGAAATTGACTCAAGAACTAAAACCTTTTGACCATTTCAAGCGTCGTCAATGGTCAGAATGGTGGCAGGGAATGGCAACAGTGAATGACCTATTTTCGAAGAAAATCATCTTCAGTGATGAGGCACATTTTCACCTCAGTGGATTCGTCAATAAGCAGACTTGGGGCATTTGGGCGAATGATAATCCAAGAGTGAGTGCCGAAAAACCAATGCACCCACAAAGAGTGATTGTTTGGTGCGGTTTATGAGCCGGTGGCATCACTGGGCCGTACTTTTTCCAAAATGAGGTCGGTCAGGCAGTTACTGTGAATAATGTTCGCTATCGTGAGATGATAACGAACTTTTTGTGGCCCGAATTGGAAGATATGGATGTGGACGATATGTGGTTTCAACAGGACGGTGCCACTTGTCACACAGCTAAAGAAACAATGGCTCTTTGCGCGAAACATTTGATGGCCGAATAATCTCACGTCGCGGCGATGTCAATTGCCCGCCAAGATCATGTGATTTGACACCGTTGGACTTCTTTCTTTGCGATTATTTGAAAGAAAAGCTGTACGTCAATAAGCCAGTAACAAATTAAGGGTTAAAGAATGAGATAATTCGGCGAGATAAACGGCTTAAAACCTCAATTATGCCTCAGCGTCATCGAAAATTTAGACAATTTGGCCATTTGGCCGATATTTTGTTCCATGCGTAATTGAGCCATACCAATATTATCATAATAACGAGAAATGACAATAATTAAAAAAAAAAGTTGTATTTTATTCAAAATCAACACCGGCCCTTGAAACTTAACCACCCTTTACAATAAAAGTTATAGTTTGTAACTTCATAAGGACGGAGGGGTGAAAATTTAGTCTTAACATATAATAAGTGGACATGTTTTTCATCCGAACTCAATAAAAATTATGTCGGCTGAAAATGAAGTGAAGTCATTATCGTGATTCAGGCACTTACTTGCGGCGCCAACTTTACAAAATTCTACTTGCACCACGTGAACGTCAAGAAAGCCCAATTTACTTCAAAGAACTCTTTGTGGCACACTGCTAAAAGCCTTGGAGAAATCAGTGTAGACACTCACTACCTGAAGTCCAGACGAAAATAATTCAATAAATATTCATAGTGTCCAACCTGCCCGAAATTGCGGACCTGTAACAACAAACTCATGTTGGATGAAAGAAATCAAACTTTTCGAAGTATAATTTTTCTCTTCGAGTAATTTGAAAATATACGATAGCTTAGAAATTGGTCTGTAGTCACGCACATCATTCTTATTGCCATTTTTAAAAGTTGCCACTTTCCAATCATCATTGAAAATACCAGCGGCAAGTGATTTATTAAAGATTATTTTTAGTGGTGTTGAGGGCACTTCACTTTCAATGGTGGGATACTTTGTAAAGAAAACTACTAAAATCCCGTCAGCATTAGTCTGGGATCAAGACGTCAAAGTTAATATTTCATCTAAAATGTCTTCAGTGGACCAAATTAACAAAATTTAAAGGAAAAAACTGGCCAGAAGAAAATTATAAGAGTCACGAACAGCAGTCGGTGTACTTGCATAAGGACTTGTTGGATTTAATGTAGCACCAAAAGGTCGAATAATACCAAGCATAGGTGGGCACACTGCATTATAAATTTACTGCATTACAAATAGCAGTAATCAGTAAAATTTTACTGATAATGAAGTTTAATTTGCATTACCAGTAATCTTTTACTGATTACTGAAAAAAATTGCAGTAAAAATATTTTTTTACTGATTACTGAAACAAATTTGCAATAAAAATATTTTTTTACTGATTACTGAAAAAAATTGCAGTAAAAATATTTTTTTACTGATTACTAAAAAAATTGCAGTAAAATTACTGATAATATAATTTGATTTGCATTATCAGTATAATATTTCCTGTTTATGGGAAGTCAAAATGTAATACACGCTCATCACGAAATTCAATCTCATCAATAATTCTTTCTTTTTTTTGGTTTCTCTTATTGGTATTACCAAGCATCGAAAGATGGTTAAGTCGAAAATATGGTGAGCTTAACTTCCAACAAGCACAATTCTGAAAGGTCATGGTTGCTACCAAAAGTACCTATACCGCGAGTACGTGAATCGCCTTTATGTCCAGTTGTTGTTGTTTCACGTTCTTTATTTCTTATTTCATTTAAATAATTACAATGACATAGTTGTCAGTCGGTGGTACAACAAATGAAGAGGTAGATGCACGGCATATGTGTTTTGTGTTCCCATGATTTGCAACAAGCAGACGTGATTTAGACGCACTATCAGAAGATTCGATAATACCAGAAAACATAGTCGACATCATGATGACTTCAAAGTATGCGTGGGATAAGATTTAGTCGGTAAATCAGAGATATATGTACATAAAAGCACGCAGCCGTCTACGAGGTCAGCGGCAGCTAAACAGACAATATTTGACAAAGAAATGGGCTCTTAATCCCATGGGAGATAAGCATGGTGGGACAGGAAAGACAGGCCCAACTGTGGTGGTTTCCTTGAGAAATGAACAAAACCGTGGGAAGATTAAAGTACATGCAACTTTTGACGGACTACATATGCAAAGTAACTGACGTAGAGTACAGTGATCAACTGTAGAGGAAAATCGGTAATCGGGAGTGGATATGTACAGTGGCGGCAGGAGATTTAGTTCGGGTTAAAGATACGTTCGAGGTACAGGCTTTCTATACTAGCTCCTCGTAAAAAAAAGTGATGCTGATATTTAATGCAAAAATGTTAAATTTTAGTTTCTATGAACTTTTTTGCTTCTCACTTTTTGTAAAATTTATTAAATTTATAAAATATAAAATTTAGTGTACTATATTTACAATTCCCTTATAAGGCCAACATGTATGCAGTATAGCTTTGGGCCACTACTCGTTCTACTAACATTGATATCAAAAGGCGCTTGGGACAAAATCACCAGCGCCACAGTACGCCAAAAACACGAATATACAAAGCGATCTTCAAATATCTGTTGTCGATGACGAAAATTGCACACCCACCCGAAACCTCTTGCCTTTGCGAACACAATCAACATATTCCGCCTAGAATAAGGAGCTCTCCCCGCGTTAAACTAAGGTACAGGTATGCGGGCAAAAATGAGCCAACCCAAAAGAGCTTACTGTTAGATTTAACTGAAGTTATAAGCGATTCAGTTTCTAGCAAAAAAAATGTATAAAGTTATATGTAAGTCATATAAAATCTTTTACCATTTTTTCTTACTTTTAGCGACGTGCTCTTTAACCCACTATTGTTTTATGGATACAATGAGTGATGTCAATTCACTTATAATGCAGCCATTGTCTTCGTGCAAATGCACCTGAACCTAACTAAAACTTTTACAGGTGCCTGAATATTTTATTATAATAGTGAAATGGAAAACTTTCTCACGTACTAACAGACACTAGTGTTGCCGCCATTAAAAACTATCGATAATAAAAACTTAAAACAATGCTTATGACCCCAACACTAGTGTAGTGTTATTTTAAAATAAAATTATGGTTAACACAGCTATTTTAACATATCAAAATGTAGTATATTAATATAACGAATACTTCATTGTATTTCATGCAATTTGGATGCCTTTGAGATATTCAAAATATAAATGCTAATAAATTACAGAAAATATCAAATATGTATTGTTTAATTACAAAGCACAAAACCTTAAATCCTTTCCATAATTTATTTTTTGAAGTAGACTTCAGGTACGTAAGATCATTATCAGCATGCTTTCACAATGAAAAACTCGTTAAACTTGCGCAAGCAGTAAACCGTATTTGCGCAGACACGCATTTGCGTTTACGCTCCAATACGTAGAAGCAGTTGCTCATACGCCACTGCTCACCAGGCACTAATACTCGTAGTTAGATACAGTCACTCGCCAAAGGCGGCATATAAATAGTTTACTTGCATGCGTTACTTAAGTTTTAAGTGTTATAAACAATAAGTGCGTCTGCATGTAAGTGTAAGTACAAGTTTTTGTTAAGTTTAGTTCACTTACCTTGCAAAACTTTCTCCATATAATTTAAGTGGCGACAATTTTTATGACTTTCGAAAATTTAGCCTTTGAGGTTAAAATTGAAGATCCATTAGGGTGAAGGGTCGCGTTACAATGACTAATTGTTTAAGTATATAATTTCCAGGACATAATTCTTACTGACATAACTTATTTTTTTTTACTGACTTAACATAATTTGTATTACTTTGTCAATAAAATATTTAAGATCGGAAAATTCATTATTAATACTACCATTCGTAAGTCAGAGCAAACGTAGCTTCGAATCTCTCTAATTTTTCTAATAACGCTCGCCCCTCAGCAGACAATGGCAAACCTCCGAATGTATTTCTGTCATGAAAAGGCCCTCATAAAAAATATCTGCTCTTCGGAGTCGGCTTGAACTGTAGGTCCCTCCATTTGTGGAACAACATCAAGACGTACGCCACAAATAGGAGGAGGAGGCAAACACCCAAAAGGGTGTACGCGCCAATTATATATATGTATAAGTGCATATGGGAACAAAAAAAATTTTTGGGTTTCGGCTCATGTGAATAGCGCCATTCAGCCGCCTGTTGACTGGTTTGCATGTCAAACTCATATACCCACGTCTCATCACCTCTTATGAAGCGCTGGATAAACGTTGGGTCCGAATTCACTTGCTTAAGCATGTCTTTAGCCACCTTCTTTGCATGAATTTTTTAAAAGAAATTCAGCTCTCTTAGAACGAGTGGAGTTATACCATTCGTATACCCGTGTTTTTGATAAAGCACAGTCGCCATGGGCTTTCTGCAACATTTTCAACGATTCGATTCGATTTCATACGAACTCAAAATACAAAATTTAAGACAAATTTGTTCGATATTTTTATCCATAGTGAAAATCGCAGAGCACACCTGCGGTGGCTGATATAATTAAATGCCAAAAATAAGCTCATTGACATGTCGCTCAAACTCTGCGACATTATAGTTGTACCAGCATTCCATCAAAAAAAATTTAGACATTTGTGGAAATGAAAAATTCCTGATATTTTTTTGGCAGATATGAAAGAGCAGAAAGGCATCGAATTGCATTTTCACGTGTAGCAACTTCCACTTCAAATCAGAAGTTTGGATTGTCACACCACTGGTGCTTATGGACCCTCCCAAGATTCCTTCACACATGACACAAAGTGACTAAGCTCAACAACATGTCGCTCCGGT
The DNA here is from genome assembly GCA_037575425.1 of Anastrepha fraterculus. NCBI lineage: Eukaryota > Metazoa > Arthropoda > Insecta > Diptera > Tephritidae > Anastrepha > Anastrepha fraterculus. The sequence goes on from JAYXIM010047449.1 coordinate 13,719, forward strand.
TATTAGAACCTAACTAACCATATTTAATGGTGATATATACTCCACCCGACTCGTGGTATACCGATTGTCACTGATTCTGATCGATGGCATCTGGCACTTACGAAGAGGCCAAAGAGAAATTTTCTATACTCAATTCAAACAATTCCAAAAAGATTCCAGTTCCAAGATAAAAATTTGATGAGCAACAAACAATATTTTCAAAAATAGAAGTGTAAACATTTTTAAAACTAATACCCGTATGGCTTCAAAACAAAGTGTTTACTTTACGTCCAATAGGAGGAAGAAAAAGAGGCCGATGAAAAGAAAGAAAGAGAATGTTTGATGACTGCGAGGCAGACTTGAAAGTGATGAACGTTCGTAATTGGAAAAAAATAGCAAGAGAGAGAGAGTGAACTGAAGGAAAATTGTTGATGAAGTTATAGTCCACCACAGACTGTGAAGCTAAGAAGAAGGATTCGAAGGCTTCAAACTTTGAAAAAAGCAGCGGTTTTATATAAAAAACGCATCTTCCTCTAAATCTGCCTTAAATTGCAGAAAATCACATTTATTTTATCTTTGATAAATCCGCACGACAAAAATTAAAATTCTTTGTAATCCAGGAAAAATTTCATGTACACGTGAAACTATAGGTTTATAAAGTATATTTATGAAAAATCCAGGAAGTCCTGCTCTAGCTTTTTTTAATGAAAACTACGCTTATCTAGTTGTTGTCCCTCAGGGCAGCATTTTGAGCCCTTTGTTCCTTGTAATTTTTATAAATGGCATATCTGAATGTTTCCATTTCTCTGAGTATCTTTTATATGCAGACGACTTAAAAATTTTTAAAACTGTACTAAGCTTGTCTGATTCATACGATCTTCAATCAGACCTCAACCACGTCATGGCATAGGAATCTTCTTCAACTAAATACTAAGATATGCTCCCATGTGGCATTTTCTAAGTCAAAGCATTTAATCTCTACCTCATATTTTATAAAGAACTCGCATCTAAATGAAATTAATGATTTGGGAGGAATCTTTGACACCACTATTCAGTTTCTTAAAAAAAAAATAATAATTGGCGCGCACACTTCTGTTAGGTGTTTGGCCGAGCTCCTCCTCCTATTTGTGGTGTGCGTCTTGATGTTGTTTCACAAATGGAGGGACCTTCAGTTTCAAGCCGATCCCGAACGGCAGATATTTTTATGAGGAGCTTTTTCATGGCAGTAATACACTCGGAGGTTCGCCATTGCCTGCCGAGGGGCGACCGCTATTATAAAAATGTTTTTATTAAGTTTGCTTTCACCGAGATTCGATCCAACGACCTCTCTGTGAATTCCGAATGGTAATCACGCACCAACCCATTCGGCTACGGCGGCCGCCGTTTCTTAGTCATTGGAATTTTGTCCTCGCCAAATGAAATCGGTGTTTTACTTCCGATTTTACGGATCCTTAGACTTTGAAGCCACTATTTACTTCACTTTTACGATCCAAGATGGAGTATGTCGTCTGTATTGGGGGTCACATCATCAATGCCACATTAATAGAATTGATCGTATCCAAAGAAATTTCTTCGTTTTGCACTCAGACTAAACTTCCAACTTCTTCATACAATGCAAGTTGTGCGTTATGAAATTTTAAATCGTTACAAAGTAGAAGAAGTCTCCTTTCACTCTGCTTTATTTTCGATATTATAAATGAGACAGTTGACTCGCAATTACTCTTAGAGCGCATTTATTTTCACATACCTCGAGAAAATGTTCGTAGTAATGATTTATTCTTCCTAGAGCGAATTAGAACTGTAAAAACTTATATTGATGAAAAAGTGAAAAACTGAGTACGCAGAAGTGCTGTATAAAATCTATAGTTTCATGTGCGTAATAACTTTTCCTGGACAACAATATAAACTGAAATTTGTTTTATATATAAAATATATTAAAAGTAACCAAGTTAAGTTCCAAATTTATGAACGCCTTATCCGAAATTGATTTGGGTGCGACTATCCTTCGATTGCTCACAGAATCGTTGGCCACTATGGGCATGAAAGATCAGAACAATTCAAATGTTTTCTCTAGTGGCCGCCACTGAAACCTGAAATTGAAAAACCATCTGCCATTCGCAAGCAGCATAAAAGAGTAGGTCCTTCCACTTTTTAAAGCAACATGAAAGTGAAGCTCTACAAAATACCTAACAAAAGATGTGTGTGACAATCACATGCACAGTACCTATACATACATACATATGTATGTCCATAATATATACATATCTACATATGTATATACACGCATACGAGTATATTTCATATTCAGTTTCCTCGCCATACTAACATGCGTACGTATGTTTCAAGCATCGGAAGCGTCAGTACATCATCAACCTCCGCATTTGATATTCTTCTGGCTCATTTACTTTCAGTTGCCGTTCTGGAATCAATAAACCGCAGTGCACAAGAAAACAAAGTCATTGATTACGATGCTGGTAAATTTGTTACTAGATCTCAATGTGTGTTTATGTGGGCTGCAACATGTCATTATTATGAGTAATTCTGTAAGTTACGTTCGAGACGAAGGATGGTTACCTAAGGCATGTGTCGCCATAATCATAGCTGCCTACGCATTGTTACTCCCTTCGACATATTTGCTTGAGAGTTAAACGATTCTATGATATTTTGTGGAAGTATGCAACTTAAAATTAATTTCAAATATATATAATTTAGACTTCAATTCTTAATATATTATTTAAACTTAATTTCAAATATATAATTTAAACTTCAAATCTGTTGATATACATATTTTACAAGTATGTGGGAAGTTATAGACAAACAAACCATAGCAGTGGAAGCAATTATCCAAATAAATTTTTTTTTCATATTCGATTGAAACTGATAACTATTGAAGAAATGAATAAATCACTTTGGACTCATCGTTCTCTTTTCGCCTTTTACTCTCGTATAGTATATGCCGATATGGCTGATATTGACAAGAGCTCACCGCATCATCAAGAACATTGACCGGCCATCAGTCCCAACAATTTGACATTTCACTTAGCAACCTGATAAGAATTTCGTACAAAGATCGTAGAGTATTCAATTAAAAGGTCTTAGTAACTCAGCACCTGCTTTCTTTATACTTATTTTCTCAGTTTGGATCTCAGCTTGGATTTGTATGTCGAATTTCACTTTTTTTTATTTCCACACCTACATTAAGGAAATATCATACATAGGGGATTGACTTTTATGGTATTTCTTTGGTAATGTTTCTAGAAAATGCATTTGAGTCAACTTTAAACTTATGGTGGGACTTATGGCGAATATCATCTAAACCATTCAAATTCAGATCTAAAAATCGTCATAAGAGCCTTTGAAAATTGGATTTGCAGGAAGCGCGGCGGCAAATGAAATCGGATTCCATAAATAACGAAAATCTTTACACAGTACGACAAAGCTAAAAGGTTTTTCAAAAGAGGCGCTTAGGTGTAGTTTTAAAATTAAGCATGTAAAACTTCAGGTTTGACTGTTTTTATTCAAAAAACTTCGTCAACTCGAAACAAATGCACCTACCGTCGGCCTGATAATATATATATAAACTTATATGTAATTGGCGCTTACACTTCTGTTAGGAGTTTGACCGAACTCCTCCTCCTATTTGCGGCGCATATTTTGATGTTGTTCCACAAATGAAGGGACCTACAGTTTTGCGCTGACTCCGAAGGGCAGATGGTTTTTTATAAGGAGCCTTTTCGTGTTAGAAATACACTCGGAGGTTTGCCATTGCCCGCCGAGGGACGCCCGCTATTAGAAAAACACTTTTTCATGTTGGTGTTTCAAGAACAGGGACTCAAACCTATACACTTCCGAATGGAAGTCACGCCCCAACCCATTCGGCTAAGCTAAAATAAATTTCGCAAAAACCAAGCTTATGAGGATATAAACAGGAAACACATCCCCTCTTGAACTTATTATAAGCGAAAACGCCATCACTATTGAAGATGTGCATGAGTTCTGTTACCTCGGTAGCCAAATAAAAAAAGATGGTGGCCCCGTGCCGGATGTAGCAGCACGTATTTATAAAGCACACACTGCGTTTCTTAAGCTAAACCGACTGTGGCGCTCTCGCGTCCTGTCACTAAGAATAAAACGTATAATTTTCAATACCAGCGGGAATCGGTCCTCTTTGGATGCACACAATACTAAATAAGAGCTCTTCCTCCGCCACCTGGAATGAAATTAGACATATATCGGCTAACAAAAATCGTTGGAGAGCCTTTGTTTCTGTCCTGTGCTGCTACTAAGAGCGATAATATGGTGAGAGAGAGACATGTTTTTTTATAGTAGTTCTTCTTAAAAATGTCATCTAACAGTATATATTATCAAGGAATAAAACAAAACATTCAAAATACAATATATTTTCGAAACTGCAGCAAAATATAGTGAAATTAAGATTTCAGTTTTTCTCTCTATTTTAAGGATTTTTTGAAATCCTTTGAAATTTGAAGGTTAGGATTAATTAAAAGAATTATTTAGAAAATCGACTGCGGTGTAAAATAGTAATTGGAACGTCATATAAAGGAAAAAATTATCCAGAATTGAAAAAAAATTATATTTTTTGGTAAGCAAAGTTTAATAGGTATCGAAAATTACATTTTAAAACTGTATCCTTGAAAATTGTTGAACATTTCTATATGTCAAATGCACGGTGTTATATTTATAGGAAAGTCATTGTGAAGTTTCAAAGATAAGCGCAAATATGTTTGTAACTATTATACACAAATACATTTTTGAATATTTTTTCCTCCCAAACGAGCTACCCTTATGGACTATAAATATTGCTCAAAATACCCACAGATGGCTGAAAGCACGAAAATCCGATGGAATACAAATTGTACTTACCCAGCAATTTCACGAACACAAACCGATACCTCTGTAAATTGTGCACAATATAAATAATTTTATATCCTTATGCTTAACAGTTACGATAATAGAAACGCACAATTTTGTGTGGGTCGAACAATTCGCCACTTTCACAATTCGCTGAATTAATATTGCAATTGAATCAATAATGGGGTCAATGAAAAATCTTTTCAACGCTCACTACCCCATTCACATACACTTTGTTCAAAAAATCACAAAGAAATAAAAAGTAAAAGTTTCTTTTCATTTTAAAGGAGTGCATTCGCCATGCTCCATACTTTGCCGGCTCTGATCAAATATCCCTCTAGGGATTTCAGAATCATTGATATTGTTGTTAGATAGATAATTCACCTTGCTTCTTATTTTCGCACAAGCAGGTCTTGATAACACCAGGTGATGACCTAAATAATAGCAGTCTTCTACCTACAATAAAAATATTGAGCAAAATTCATCACTAGCGTGTATATTTATGTATAAAACTGGTATAACTCCCTATATTCAATGCTGCTAACCCTCTTTTCTGATATTAGGCAAATTTCAATAGACCGCGGAGATGTGGAACTTTGTCAAATCTCTTTTGCAGTTGTCCGTGGAGTAATTTTTAGTCTATGATGCCAAGGTATGTTTATTTACGCCAGTTGCTTCATCTATTCACCACTCGCGAACGGATGGTCAATCGAAGAGGGTAAATATCAATTGTATGTATTTTTTTTTCTTATTAGATTAACGAGAAGGGTTTCATAAAAATTGAACCTTTAAAAACTGTGTGACTCAAACTTCCGCAATATTTTAGACATTAAATTTGCAGAAAACTATTGCCTATGCCCATTTAAGACATCCTTTCATTATAACTGAATATTCGAAATTTAAAAACATTTGCGATTTTAAACAGTTATTTTAATAAAATGTAATTAGTTTTGTGATAAAAATGTGACTACCTCAATATATTGAACTATTCAGCATCAAATAGATATTTAAGTGGTCCACAAAGTTCAGTAAGTGTTTTATTGCCATAAGTTGTAAAGTTTTTAAGGGTCTCATAACTCAACCACCTACTTTTTAACTGTGTGAAAATTCATAATATGAGTTCTGCGATACCTGCGCACTCCCTAAATATATTTTCTGTTTAAAATTTACGACGTACAGCAATACAACACCTACGAAACCTCTGTGAATGCCTTAATTATTATCTGAAACTGTTTTTCCCTCATCGCATTTAAAATTTTATACTGTTTTTCTTTCGTATGATATTTTTAAGATTTATTGTAGACAAATTGCAACATACATATTTATTTACTATGCCACAAAAACACTTTTTCAAAAAATAATATTCACTCTAGCAGATCTCTCCTGTTTGTAAATCAATTTTTTGCGCATTTCATCTCAGCGAAATTTGTTTTTTAGTTTAATTATTAGGTATGGGAATAAGTTTCCGTCCTTTCGTAGCCAAAGTTAGAAATTATTTAAACAGTTAAATATTTGAACGTATGAATTATATGAAGTATGTGCCATTGGAAGCTACAACTTTACTCCTTCTTTCAGGCAGCATACGAATTCCTCTGACGAAAAATTCGAGTTCTTTCGACTTGATCCATTCACACGCATTAGCTGCAGTGGCTAACGATCGCCAGTGATGGTTTCAGATGGTTTAAGAAGTTCGTAATAGATGGCACCCCTCTGATCCCACCCCATGCACAGCATAACCTTTGAAGTATGAATATTTTTTCGCCCCTGCTGATAGACCTGGTTCACCTGGCAGGCTCCAAATTTTCCAAGGCTTAGGGTTATCATAATAGATCCAGTTTTCATCGCCAGTGACGATGTGATGCAGAAAACTTTTTCTTTTCTGCCGTTCAAGAAGCGTCGCAAACGTCTCTCGATATCCCTCTCTTTCAATTGATGCGGTACCCAGTTACCTTTTTTCTGGACCATTCCCATCGCGTACAAACGTTTACCAACGGCTGATTTGTCAACATCCAACTCTTTAGACGTACCATCAAGGGTTCGCGTACCATCAAGGGTATGCGTCTTCATCAAATAATTGTTGTAGTTGAGTATCTTCAAATTTTTTCGGTGCCCCTTCGCGATCTTTATTACTCACGTCGAAATTGCCATATTTTGTATTTGATGGAGCGTGATTACCGTTAATATTGATCAATATACGACACGTTTCTTTAAAAGGTAATAATGAAGCGTGACTTCCCGCAAATGCAGTTATTTCGTGACGAACGTAGACAGTTTTGATGTGAGATATAAAAGGATACTAGCGAAAACCCGCCCGTTCCGCTGGTCGTCTTTAAAAAAATCTAGAGTAATTAATTAAACGTGGTTTTCTCTGGAGAAAAAATACTCACTTGTTGTTTGCTTGAAAATCAGATCAGAAAGAAAGTTTGAGCGCGTCGTTGTTCCGTTCTGCATTTGCATAGATGCCCTCCCATTTACACATAAACAACAACATCAATCTATAATGCATACACTTCGTCGTGTACGAAAAAGCGGAGAAGGAGAAGATAACTGTTCTATTCCCCTCCGCTTTAACCCAGCTATGTGTTCAGGTACAAATGACTTTTTTGCGTGAAGTCTGATATAAAATAAGTTCTATTTACTCTTCTTAAATGTATATAAACTTTTCCAGGCGAAGTAAAAAAACTGACATATCGCACTCTAAATACAAAAGGGTCACAACTCAAAATGTACTTCTGCTCAAATTTGAACGAGACGTTATCAATAAAACGGTCCGCGGATGACATATGGCAAAAATAAATTTTTTGTTTTTTGGTAGGACTGTTATAAGCTTACATGGCAAATTTCAGCGTGATATGTCACATAGTTTGTTTTCTGTGCTACTGTAAACAAGTCAAGCTCGAGTGTGGAAAATTTTGAGTTGTGACCCTTTTGTATTTAGGGTGCGATATATTTGCTTCAACCGTATATTTGTGAGTAGGTACACAGGTAATACGTAAATATATGAATGATATAGGTAATATCTCATATTAGCATAACCTTTCTGCAAAAAATTAAGGAAACGATCACCAATCACGCCGGCAATGATACAATGAATTTTTCACTATAACTGACTTCAGATTAACGTTTATATAATAAGGGTATATGTAACATTTTAAAATTTTTTTAGAATTTTTTTTTTAATTTTTAATAATAAGTGGTCTTTCTCTTTCTCTTCCTCGTCCTCCTCCTATTCCTCTTCCTGTAGCTATTCCTTTTCCTCTTCCATCTCAAGCTCCATCTCCTTTCTTTATCCCGGAAACGGGCAGTAAAAATTACTTCACTTAAAAGCTTCATCAACAGCTTCCATCTGATACTCATATTGTACAAACACATCCAAGGGTACCTTGGTCCACCTTTTCGACTATATCTCGAGACCTTGGTCACTCAGAGATCTAAAAAATACTCTGTATTAAAGCACTCATCAGTAGCTTTGATTTGATACCCACAATGTAAAAACATATCCTAGGGTTACCCGGGTCCTCGTTTTGGGCTTCGGCAGCGCCACCTGGTGGCGAGTGGAATCAATAAGCATATTGGACTAACCTTCACCGTGGAAAAATATATATATATACCAAATTTCATAATAATCGGCCCAGACACACACGACCAAAATGTATTCAATTCTAATGAATGCTATGTGCGGTACAAAAAATACGTGCGGCAAATACCAAAAACACACTCAGTTAACCGACGTACCGCACACACACGCGTTATCGGATTTCAACTAAACTTCACAGAAACCTTTGCCAAAGCAACATTAATAATGTGTGAAACTTCCATTGTGTTCCTTACACGCGTTGCTGAGATTACTCCGGACAAATGCACACTTTTTTTCGGCTTAATTTTTATATATACAGATTTACGCTTCAAACGAATGTCGATCGGGACCTCACATATACACCTTCAAATCACCACTATATTACTAGAGCGAACACAAAAATATCATAGCATCAGCAGCGACACGTCTTTTACGAGGGCGGAAACTTATTCCCATGCCCAATATTATTACTTAAATCAACTTTTCCGAACTGATTTTAAAAAATAATAGAATTTTTGCAGAAGTAGAATTAATAAAAAACCAAATTGTCTAATTGGGATCTTGCAATAATACTAAAACTAAAATCTTACAATAAAAAAATTAATTAGGTAACGCAATTTCATCAAAACCAATAGAAGAAAATTTTAATTTCGACTAATTATAAAGTTTTTATAAGTTTATTCAATACATCCCGGTAGTCTAGCGTAAGTGCACTAGCCCAGAGGTGGTGGTTCGAATCCCACGTAAAGCACGGTCCTCGCGCTTTTCCAAATTTACCTACTTTCCCTCTTTCTAAAAAAACAAAAAAAAATCTCATTCCTCAACCCCAAAAACTTATCCTTCCATCCGTACTCCTGCACAATGGTCAGAGCAAAAACAAAGAAAAACACACACTTACACAATGCATCAGTGGAGCCAGCGATCAATCGCGATAATAGCGCAGACACACCAAATTTAGCTCAACCATCTGTGCGACCCTTCGAATTTTACACATAGATGGCTTTCCAAGCAGTAAGAAGGCGTTGTTCCTAAGCAACGACAGGTGAGCATTCTCACTACTTAGGACTGATAGCGGCAGGCTAATCACTTACCCTGTCAGAAATCAAATAGATTAACGAAACCAACGCAAAGACTGAGTCTTGTCGAGGCCCTATGCTGCCGAAAGGAGTGAACAAGGAAAAAAAATTCATTCATTTTGGCCTCTCTCCAATACCGTCGAGCTGCTACAATTGAACCCACTCGTATTCACCACAGCTTTTGTTCCTACAGAGCAAACACAAATGCCATAGGAAGTGGATGAGTGAAAAAGGTTTACTTTCCCAGTTTATCCACTATTTCTAAATTTGTTTTTACGACCTTGCAAGTGAGTTTGTGTTCATCAAATTTATATGTATAACCATTTATTTTATTTATGCCTTGTACAAATCTGTTTTTCTAAGAGTGCATGTGTTTGCTAGTCAAAAAAGACGTTTCTTGCTTGAATCACTTCATTAAAACATTCCAAACGCACAACCATTTCTAGGTATTTTTTATTTTTATTTGCTTGTAGATACGATTAAATGGTCATAAATAAATAAATAAATATTTATCAGTGCAGTTGGTACAGATTTTACTGCCAGTTTAAATTCCCCATTTTTCGTTCATTGGTTTGCTTTTGTGTTAAATTGATTTATCGGGGCATTAGCATATTGCCGAAATAGTTTGAAGATTACAAAATGTACTTACATAGATACAATATGGCATTAGTTAGTTCATAATTTTCCCTAACTTTCGAAAACTTCTTGAGTGGTTTTTTGCCTTCAATCTTGTGACTAAAAACTAAGTTAGATTAAAACTAAGTGCACTTTTAAGGATTTAGGGCACTGTAGCAGCGGAAAAGAGATAGGAATTTTCAGCGGCACAATCGAAATTCTTAGACAGGTCCTTTATTGTGTATGTCACAAACTCAATATATTCAATTTGATTTTATTTATTATTATTTTCAAAGTAATAAAAAGAAGATGGCGGCCGCCCAACTTTTTCGGCTGACATGAGAACTAACTATTTATATTATCCATACGGTGCTAATATTTGCATGTTTTGATGCTCGTAGTTTAATGAAAATAGCACAAAAGATAAATCTAATAGTCCCAAGAGTCTTCTTTTCCGCGGAAACTATTATTCATTTTTTATCATGTCTCAGAATATTGCATTAAATCGAATTATATAATATATACATATGTATAAATATTATATGGAGATGTATAGGTGTGTCACAGCATTCCACAATAATGGTAAAAAAGAGCATATTTTATATAAAGGTGAAAAGTCAGAGTAGGTGACCAAAAAAAATGTATGATATTTATGAACCCAACGGTATATGGATACGTTGATTCCAACGATTCCGTTCTAGTTGACCAATCGTTGGCTGGTAGGGGAGCATTTCTTCCATTTCAACAGGACGGGCATGATAAGGGACTTATAAAGTGTAAGCTTTGCTTGTGAAGAGAGGACTTTACTACTCAATTGCCCACTTAGTCCAACGTAGCACTCGCTGGTAAGAGAGATTGTCCATTGGATTTCAAGGCTAACATATCAGGATCGTAAATAAACGAAGTCTCATAAAGTCGTAACTGTCCACAGTGTGGGTCCCAAATAAATAGTAGCTGAGCGATTAAATTCTGTGGCTTCCTCAATCTCTTCCAGCATCAGATTAATGAATTCACACGGCAAAGAGTCAACCTGGCTGAAACCATGTTTGGTGTCAAATGACTCGGAGAGCTCCTTCCCAATCCTGATGTAGCTGCTGGTATTGCTTAACGTCATTTTGCACTCCTGTATTTGGTTTGCTGGGATAACAAATTCAGACACCGCGACATATGTGAAACTTCTTTTAATGCTGTCAAATTTGATTTTAAAATGTGACGAAAAGATGGTGAGTGTCGATTCTCCTTCCATGGGTCTTTTCTAAGACTTGACGTATAGTGAATATCTGATAAATTGTGGATTTACCAAGTTTAAGGCCACATTGATAAGATCCAACCAGCTGGTTGATTCTGGGCTTCAGTCTTTCGCACAATACGCTTGATAGGATCTTGTGAGTGGTATTTAGAAGAATCATTCCACGAAAATTGGCACAGATTTCAAGACCAAGAGAGTTCTCATCTGAGATCATTACAAGTGTCTGTGGTAGGTATCAAGCCCAGCGCATAACCAAAGACTCCGGGCTGTTTCGCCTTCTTACATTAACACGCACCCAAACGGGTGTTCTTGAGCGATACCCAGAAGTTGTGAGCTGCTTCAACCGTACGCAGAATAAACGTTCTAGCCACTCCCAAGTGACTACCAATCAGAGGCTTTCCCATTTGCGCGCACTTTTACACTCAGAACCTTCTTTTACGAGGTTTGGTGGCCTTGGGAGCTTCTAGTATTGTCAGGCCCTATCTGCCGTATCCATTGGAAAGTTTGAAATGATTCACTGCAAAAGCACTCAGAACGTTTTGATGTATGAGACATAATAGTGGGCTTTGCAGTGGATTTAATGAGCATCTAACCTCTAATGGAAACAGCGATACTGAGGATGTGTTTGAAATCTCAATTCCAGAACGCAATCCAGACTTAGAGGTATTAAATTGTGACGAATTTGAAAGAGCCATAATGCGCCTTAAAAATTACTAGGTTCCAAGGGTAGATGAAATACCTCCAGATATTTTGAAACATACATGCCAAACATCCCTGAACAAAAAAAAAAAAAAAGCTTAGCAGGATGAGTATAAGCTAGAACAATGAAAAGTCGATATAATCTCCCCAATTCACAAGAAGGGAAAGATATTCAAGTGTGAAAACTATAGACCGATAACACACCTTAATACTTGCTATAAAATATTCTCTAACATAATGTTAAGGGTTTTCCAATAAGAGGTGTTATTTTGAAATTCAAAGAAAAATGTTAAATATAAATTATCAGATGTTTATTTCAATATAAAGTAGAAGATATGCCGTTAATAGTGGAAAACAACATGAGGCAAATGACCACCACGATCACGCTTACAGGACAATATCTTCTTCTTCTTTTTTTTATTATAGGTTTTTCACCTATTACATTCTTCACACAATTATTGTACATGGTTATAAATTACAAAGTACATATTATTAAAATTCAAAATGACGAGATGTTATTGTCCTTCCGCTGATGTCGAAATGCAGCTTTCGCGCCATCTCTTTGGTGGTCTTCCAGGTCCGCGCTTTCCATATGGTATATAGTCCCTCGCTATTCGGATAATTCTGTCGTCACTAGCTCTAGAAATGTGATCATTCCAAGCTTGTCTTCTTGTTCTTATAAACTTCACTACGTCATTAACGCCAGTTTCGTCACGAATGACCTCGTTTCTAATGCAGTCAAGACGTGTTTTCCTACGATGGATCGTAGAACTTGCATTTCAGCTGTACGCAGTATTTGTTTTGTTTTTGCATTTTCAGCTCGCGCTTCGGCTCCATGGGTCAGGATTGGTCTTATTACAGTCTTGTATATACGCGTCTTGCTTTCAGTGGTCATATATTTGTTCCACCGTACAACATCCCTAATGCAACCTGCAATACGTCCGCCCTGCATACATCTCTCTCTGACTTAATAATGTCGCGGTTACTAGATATTTCTATCCCCAGGTATTTAAATTTCATAACTTTCTCTATCATTGTCCTTTCTATTTCAAGTTTGCATCTGACCGCGTTCTTGGCAACTACTAAACTTTTTGTTTTTTCTCTGGAGACCTCCAAATTAAACTGTTTGGCTGTAACTACAAACTTATGTAGTTATAATTAATATGGCATCATCTCATGTTATTAAGACGATACCCATATAATGACTTGACTTCTTTTATTATTTGGTCCATTATTGTATTGAAGAGTATTGGGCGCAGCGAGTCTCCTTGTCGTATTCCGCTTGCGCATGGAGCTTCGTTGATATATTTTCCATCTATTCTTATTTTTGTTTTGCAATCACAGTTCAGGTTTTTAATGACGGTAAGAATGTCTGCTGGTACACCTTGTTTGGCCAAGATGTTCAAAACATCTTGCAGTTTGACTCGGTCGAATGCTTTTGTTAAGTCAACAAAGCACATATATGCTGGTGCATTAAATTCAATTGACTTTTCCATTATCTGTTGAATGATATATAATATATTGCATCTACAGTGGATCTATTTACTCAAAAACCTTGTTGTGCCTCCTGTGTGTCCAAGTACGAGTTTAGTTTGCCCAATAATGTCTTTGAGAATAGTTTTTGCGTTGATTGAAGCAGTGACACAACATGCAAAGTACATTGCGCGCAGTGCAGCAATAAAGCTGAGCACTTTAAGTAAGTGGTCAAACACAGACTATGGCCACGGCAAAATCCTGGATGGCGCGTTGGGGCTTCCCAGACAGGTGGACTATACAGTTCCGCAGTCTTAACACACTGATTTCAGTCATTACGGGGCATTGCCTAATCGGTAGGCACGCCCAGAGAATGCGTGTGCAAACACATGACTTCTGCAGAAGTTGTCTAGATGAGGAGGAAGAAGAGACGATCCCGCACCTTCTGTGTCACTTTCCTGCTCTATCCAGACGTAGACTCGCCATTTTGGGCGGGCACTTCTTCAACGAGTTAAAAGATCTCGGCTCTGTCGAAATTAAGGACCTTGCGAAAGGTTTAAATAGCACACATTGGTTTCAGGAGGGATAGGGGCTAGTTCCCCACGCGGCATCACAATGGGCCATGAGCCTGAGTGTGTCCTACAATGGACAACCGCTTCAACCTAACCTAACCTATGACACAACATCCGACACCTAGAGATGGTCTTCACCCCAAGAAGATTCTCCTGTCTATTTGGTGGGATATGGCCGGTATTGTTTATTATGAACTTCTGGAACCAAACCAGACTATAACTGCTGATTATTATTCCCATCAGCTATCAAACCTGAATGAGGCACTTAAAAAAAATCGACCGTCTTTAGTGCATAGACGCAAAGTTTTGTTTCTCCAGGACAACGCAAGACCTCATACCGCAAGGCAAACATTAGGCAAGCTGAACGAGCTCGGATGGGAGCTAATGCCGTATCCACCATACTCTCCGGATATTGCACCTTGTGATTATCACCTTTTCCGTGGACTTCAACCCCATATGAGTGACAAGAACTACTCCTCAAAAGATGCTATAAAAAGGGATATCGAAGCGTATTTTGGCTCCAAGGACAAAAAATTTTTTGAGCAGGGAATTAAAAATTTGCCTAAACGTTGGGAAGACATTGTAAATAATGAATGAAAATATATTATTGATTAATAAATACTTTAAACATATTTTTTATTCATTTTGAAACCACCTTTAAAAAACGCATGAACTGATGGACTGACCTGATACTCACCGAAGAAAACCCTACTGGATACGTGCAGAAGAAATAGAGGCAAAGGAAGACCAAAACTCCGATGGTGGGATGGCGTAAATGGGGACTCTGAGCTATTTGGTATACGAGCTCAAGCGAGGGATATATTGAACTGTAGACAAATGTTACAGCAAGCCAAGACCGGGTTATTGAGCTAACAATGATGACTGTCACAGTGACTTGATAAAATCATCCCAACAAAAATGTGATTAAACATTGAACATTTTTGTACGATTAATTTCAACAATTTTCGACGTCAATTAACAAGAGAAGAATACATCGATGAACCAAAATCATTTTACACTGAGCAATTGCTATGGTTTAGCAACGTAAAAGACTGGTGCAATAAAATTTCCCAATTCGGGGAAAAATGTGCCAGAAAATATCGATGCTGTGCGCAATGGTTGAACAAGATCGGCATATACATACATACCGTGAGATTGAAGCATCCTTGGGCGTTAGTAATAGTATAGAATTTTCATCTTCTGGTAAAAAAGGCTGGACAAAGTGCTCCGAAAATTGGTTCAATCGAATGCAAAAGTGTATTGATCATCATGCAGAGTTTTTCTCAAAAAAAATTTAATATTTCTCAACCATTAATGCTAATTTTTCCATTGTTGGGCTAAAAATATAAAAACCAACCCTCGTAAAAAAGTGTATTTTTTTCCTAGTAGAGCTGTAGATATTCATAATAGCATCATCGCATATTTCAATATATTCGAAATAAAAAAATTGGCTCACTTTTGACACATGAACTGTGATGAATGTTTCTTTAACCTTACTTAAAATTGTAATCTGCAAATTTGTTTTTTTTTATTTTTATTTTATTAACTTTGAACTAAACTTTACGTTTGTAAAATTTTTTGAAGCCTGTGTACGCTCTTTTGTTTTATTTGTTTACACACTTTTTGCACTCACTGTATGTTTTTAAGCACTGGCAGAAACATAGGCTTTAATGTTTCAACTGCAGCTACTTAAGTCATTAAGTTTTGCTCAAATTTTTTGTTTACATTGAAATTGTAACTATATACACACACACATACATACATATCTGCATATGTCCACACAATTATCGTTGATCATTTCTAGCTTCTAATGCTATTAAAAAGAAACTTGATACGCGTTCTTAACTCTTATATGGAGGAGGAAGTAAAACTTGCAAGCGTAGTTAATTTCGAATTAATTTTTTATTGTCAACAAAGTTTACAGAATTTTTCGTGCAATATTTACCTACGAGTTTTTTATTTTATCTAAATATTCGTACAGTCACGGTGTCATACATATCTCTTGACGCTAATTTGTTTTTCTTTGCTCTTCTCTTTTTATCTCATAGGAATTTAATGCATTGCGGGTATTCATTTGTAAGCACACTTGCGGAAACTTTTGGTTCCATTGATTTTACTGTCAAATGGCTATATAAAAGGGAGGTAAAACAATCGAATTCATTTTTAAAGGCGGAAAACTTATTCTTTGACCTTCTGGATGAATTTGGGGCCAGAACTATGAGGCGCTTTTCATGGCAGAAATATACTTGGAGGTTTGCCATTGCCTGCTGGGGACGACCGCTGTTAGAAAAACGGCACCCGGCAAGATTATTTGAAGTAATTAAGATTTATTTAAATATATGTGTATACTAAGTACGAACCTTACCAGTCAATTCCAGAGAATATAGTATCAGAACATTGTGGGATCACTACGATAAAAAATAAAAGAAAATAAATAGGTATAATATATCAGTTCAAAGGGGACTATGCAGACTATAACGAGATGGTTCCACCTCGTGCTCTTCTTGAACACATAGTAGGCACTTGAAATAACTTTGAGTCTCGCGGCATTGATTTCTGTTGGCAATGCCCCCTACTAGCATTCGACTTTCGTCGTGGTCGACCTTAAAAGAGTCTCGGTTTCCCTTACACTCTGGCCAGAAGAAACTCGCAATACTACGGAGCTGAAATGGAGTCTAAAAACTAAAACAGGACTGCACAACAACTGCGATAATGCTCCGATTAGCTAGTTTGTCAGCCATATCATTGCTTGCAATGTCACTGTGACCCGTGATAGTTTAGGGAGAGTGGGGAACCGAGGGAAGCGGGAGTATTACCTTAGCTTTTGAATGAGCTCGATAATGGATTAATTTATTGCACCTTGATAGCTCATAAGGTTGGTTAGCAAATACCAATGGGATGCGGTTAACTTCTTTTTATTTATTCATTGTCGTGGCTTGGTCGACCATGAAAAAATCTCTCTTACTGAGAACAGCTCTTTTAATGCAAAGCAGGGCTGCAGTGTGAATGCCGTTAAGCTTTCATTTTACCATTTCATAAACACTTTAGAAGATGTAGTGATTTGCTCGGCAAGGGAAATTATTGACAGAAGTTCAACTTGCTACAAACGAGTTCTTACAGGCGAGAATGAAATTATCGCAATTCGCTTATACAAC
>JAYXIM010047450.1:0-30847 GCA_037575425.1 Anastrepha fraterculus
CTTCTGTGTCGAAATCGAGGATACCGTTTCATTGCCGTTTGAAGTAAGTATTAACAATTTAGGTTTGTCTTTATCCTGGACATTTTTTTAATGTGAGTTGTACTTTTTATCTTCCCATTTGCCAATAGCATCCCTTATGATTGCTTTGGTAAAATTACAGAAAGATGTCAGATTATGAGATGCCCATGCAGCGAAAAATTTAGTTAGATGATTCGCCTATACTCTGTCGTTGTGGCTCTGGAAAGTATTCCATAAGATCATATCCTCGGTTGCGAGTGTGTTTCAAAAAAATACATTTTTATAGCATGAATCATTTCGTAAAAAAAATGTGGAATACCTTCACGTTGAAATTACTGTTTTTGAAAATACTTCAGCCACAACATAACAAAATTTTACTCTATCACTAAGTCACACATGAATTGCTGAATGGCTGCAGCTATGTAATGGCGATGACATCGTGAAATACGTCAAGTCCCAAAGACGGCTATGGTTGGATCATATTACGCGCATGAGAGATGACCGCCCCCAGAAATCAATTGTATCATAAAACCCCATAGCGTCTAACGAACGTTCTCGTTCTAACTGGAGTAACATAGTTTGAACAAGTTCTAATGGACCTGAGGACACTGGGTGTTAGACACTGGAGAACTTTTACCGAGGATCGAGATGTATTGAAACGAATTATGAACCCCTGACTGTCAAACTGCCCGATGATGACGATGACTAAGCCATACATCCGAATTAGGTTTGTATAGGGCTTTCCTGTTTTTCAAAGAGTGCGATCCACATAGAAACATACTTTCAAGTCATTAAAAGAAAAATATCACTTTCAGCTTGACAGAATATATCTCAACTCTTTCAGTCAGAAATAAAGTAATATAAAATGTATAGTCAGTGAATTTCATCCAGGCTCCTTAGTAGTACCAAATATCATAACGTAGGCATTCCTTTACTGATTTTTTGAGAATTTTTATGCATCGCAAGAAGTTTTTGTGAAAGAAAGCATATAGTGATTTTTGAAGGTTCTAAACCTTTTAATCCTTTAACTCCTTTTTTAACGGGACATTTTAGGTACTCATCAAATCAAGGGTAAAAAATACCCGCTAATAGAAACATCAATGGGTAAAAATTTTTAAGGAAAAAATGTCTTCAATTGCAATTTTACTTCATAGGCAGGAACAATGTAATTTGCTCATATTGATGCTTCAAACATATTTTGTAAGTTCTCGAAATAAACTTGGCCGCAAAACTTAATTTGATCTGCTCAACGGACACCATCGTTCAGCTAGATTTTGATTTGGTGGCACAGTATTATATTGTCTGTATAACGCCTTGAACTTTCAGCTTTACTGTTTCCCATTCAATCCTTACTCGTGAAGAGAAACTCTTTTTATTAACCTGATATGTGTGTGGGGTATAATATTTAAAATTCCATCGCGTCACACTGTCCTTAGTCACGTAAGTAGCTTTCACATACATTGTTAGAATTTGTGCTGGATGTAGCTAGTGGTTTACATGGTTCTTCTTTTCTCTTCTACGCTTTCTTTGTTGCCATTGTTAATTTTCTTTGCCCTGCCTATACATCAGCCAATCCGTTTACCGGCCAGTTGCCCATTTAGCACTTGTGCCGCCCACTGTCAATCTATTTGTTATTTACCACTTTTATGATTTTCTTTCTTAATTTTTAATTAAAAAATTCTTTTATTTAAAATCCTATGGGACTTTGTTTACTTTTGTGTGCATTTCATGAGGAACTCAGAAGCTCTTCTGTTGGTATTTAGTAGCGAAATTTTTTTTAAGAGGTTGAACACAATTTTTAAGAACCAAACTAAGACATTATTGAATGGCAACTAATCAAGAATTTTTCTCAGAACGTTGCACTGAGAAAGGTAAATGTATTGACACCCGCTGTTTTAGTGAACACCAAGACCACTTTCTAATGCATGAAAAGAAGCTGTAAGCGGAACTGTAAAGAGATTTGCCTAATTTTGGTATACCAACGAAACTCGTACAACCGCGCAGTTTCTTTTAATTTAGTGTCCACTAATAAAGTTTTGAGATCTCCGTGCAAGCTGATAAATAGCTCTGGAGGTACTTAAAAGAATACCAAGTGAAAAGTAGTTAAGTTGTCAAGACCTTCTTGTTATTGAGACTTCTAATCCCGAGTGTAAAGCCCTAAGTTTGTTGCCATCTTAAGGTTTTAAACTCTCTTAGGTTCAGGTAGATGAGCTCCTCTTAAACAGAGTTCACTCGAGGGCAACAGAGGCAAATTGCAAATGGTATCTTTAAAAAAAAACCCTCTCCAAATATTTCCTTAAGCCAACCATACCCAATTTTTGGTACGATTCCCGTTAGCGGCTTGAGTGAGACTGTATCTAAACTGTCCAAGTCCTGGAAGAGGAATTCGTTTTAATATTTATATTTAAAGGGTCGGCGAGTTTAAAATCTCTTTATCCTTTAGAATGATATTCGCTTTCCAGTTTCTTCTTGAAAAGCCGACTTTATCTTTTCTGACAGCTTTAAATTGGTATTAGTAAGCGAACTAAGCCACTTAAGTCCATCTTATGCCACCTCGTGGACAAAATTAGCTCGGCTTTGAAGGGTTTAATCAGCAAGCCGTTCCTTTTTGTCAGCTCGGACAGTTGTTACGTACGAATTGCAGTATCTCACAGAGAGTTGATTGAACCATATTACCAGAATAACTGATCTTCTGTTTACGTTTTTCGAGGTAGTGTGACGTAAAAATGCATTCAGCACGAAATTCCTTAAAAAATGGTGGTAAAACACTAACTAGAGTGATGTTTCGAGTAGCCGTTTCCTTACTGCAGCGATTCCCAAGCAAGCGTTGAGGTTTCTTCTCTTCAATATTCGCATACTTTGTGTTACAAGTTTGCTTGATTTCTATGCGTAACATCGAAGAAGAGTCAACTGTACCCATTAGAAGAAGAGATTAGTCTCTACAAAGCTTCCGAATCCAATAGTTACCAGATACCTTTTATAATATCCATTACTATCCATAACTCTTCTTTACTCCTTTCCTTTTAATTTACACCCCTTCCCTTTTATTGCATTAACTTACCTCAGAAGCTGTTCTTGTTTTTGCAAAAGTGCTAGTCGAATTTGTTAAACATATTTACCAACGACTAAATGACGTTTTAATTAGCATCTGGGGTGTTGGCTGGTGCCATTCATCTCCAACTTGAAGCAATCAAATAACCAGCCAAATGTCCAAGCTGAGTGATGAGAAATTCTACGACAGTTGAGAAGACTCAGCTAACAAATTACACAAATTTAATTTTGTCAATGACAAATGAAAGCCACACCACATCACACTTCAGATGATACCAAAAGTTTCAACACAAATATGCGAGTGAAGACAATTCAAAGCCGCTCAATCAGAAATGAAGTACCTAAATACTCGGTGGGCAGAATGGAAGAAGAAATAACGAAGTAGGAAGGAGGGAAGTAAAGAGTAGTTCATTTGATAGCTGTTAGTTGGTTGGGATGATGAGTCATTAGACTGATCTCAGAGGGTGCATTGGGGTAAGGCAAAGGCATGAGGTTTGCCGCAAACAATTTAGCACTTGTAGGAGTGCATGGAAAAACGACAAGAAGTAATTATTCTGAAAATCCAACACTTCTATATCTGAGGCACTCAATCTTTCTAGGTATTCACGCCCAATTGAGCCCTCTTATCCTTGGGAGTAATCATTGAACTTAACCCATATTCCTCAAAGTGAAGATAATAGCCAAACAAATCCGTAATCTTACATCTGGGGAGCCTTCCAACCTTCTGTTGTGCTGTGCTGTATCAATACAATAATCGAAATCCCTCCGTACCGAGAATCACTCAATGGCCTTTTCTTGCCAGAAATGCACTCGCAGGTTTACCATTGCCTGATTTTTCATTCATTTAATGTTTTATGTCCTCAGTGGTCATCGAATCTGCGACCAATTGGATGAGTAAAAGTGCTTGAAAGTATTGAGCATTTCACTCCCCGAAGTTATGATTTGGCGGACTATTAAGTGGCCTAAGGAGTAAAAGATCGACGAAAAAACCTTTCGGATTATACTGCTGCTTCTCGCAGTAAAGAGAATACAGAAGATGGCGACCCACTCAGTGAATTTGACAGAATCACTGGAATCATACTACATTAATTGGACATTTGTTTTTATTGTTTTATTGTTGTATTGTTTTATTTTTGTATTGTTTTTCAATTTCACTGTTATATACCAGTCAATTTATCGTCCTCTTTCTTGTTTGTCCAATTGTTACGTCGCAAATATTCACATGGATGTCATAATTTTGAGATCATTCTTGGTTTTTTCATATCTCCACTTTTGAGATATTGATGGCATAGATACTTCCATTCCTGTCGCTGTACTCCCAATTCTCTTTTACTCTTTTCTTCATGTTTGTTCCGTAGAAAAGCCTAAATAATTACACCCCTTTTTTCTTTCAAAGCTCGAATTTTCAGAGCTCGCCATGACTCAAAAGTCACACTAAACTTTATCACTATTTTGATCTTGTTGAAAGCATGATTAACTTTGCTATGTGTTTGGCCGAGCTCCTTCTCCAATTTGTGGTGTGCGTCTTGATATTTTTCCACAATTGGAGTGACTCATAGTTGAATATGCTTCTGAATGACAGTTGGCTGTTTTTGAGGAACTTTTCATAGTTGCATGCCCGTTGTTTCGAACCCGGGCACTGCCGAATAGTAGTCACGCACCAGTCCGTTCGACTACGTCGGTCGCCTTTACCCCTATTTGCCACATAATATTCCCAATGATTGCAAAAGTCCTGTAAATTCTTCGAAAAAGAGAAGACCTAGCCTTGTTTAACTGTTTTTAAAAGATGATCTCTCGAGTATCTCAGTTATGCTCAACGCAGTTCAAGGCATTGGCGTACAATGTTTGAAATTCACATTGCATCGTCTTAATTTTTAAAATACAAAAGCAAGATGATCAATAGTGCGTCCGCGAAAGAGTCATGCATTAATTTTCGTAAGCCCTTTCCGAGGCTGTTTTTCTGTTTTTTATCCATCGAGTGCTAATTAAATAAAACACAACAATCTGCAGATGGCGACAACAAATCGCTTGATTTTTATTTATTAACTAGCGGACCCTCTGCCTGCTTCGCTAGGCATATCAAAATTAGAAATAAATAATGAACACTCGATTTAAATTCACTCTATGTGTATTTATTCTTTTTTTTACAATGTGAAATTAATGTTAATTTTAAACTTAAACTAACGCAAAGCCTTTTCGTAAACTACATTTTTTGTTTAGCCCTGAGTTGTGGTATAAATAAACAGAACTGATGGCTTTCCTACACGTGAACATGATACATATACTTGTCCGTTGGAGAAGCATGGATATTCTAAGTCAATTCCACATAATTCCAGCGATTGTCCTTGTGCTTTGTTTATTGTCATTGCAAATGCAAGACGTATTGGAAATTGCAATCTTTTGAAGTCAAAAGCTAAATCTGGTGGAATCAACGGAATACGCGGAATCAATACGTCTTCACCTTTGAATTTTCCTTTTAAAATTGTTGCTTCAATAAGATTATTCATGACCTTTTTGACTGTAAATCTTGTTCCGTTACACAGTCGTGGCTGATTTAAATTTCTAAGTAAAATAATTGGTGCACCAACTTTCAATTGTAAGCGATGACGATGCAAGCGCTAATGCTATATTGTTTTGTAATCTTAGACTTTCACCACAAAAAAATTACGCAAACCTATGCACAAAGTTATACTAATAGAAACCTGATCTTAATACTCGAGCTACCATCAAATTAACACATTTTATTTTTTAAAAGAACATTTATGGCGACTGTCAATACATATTGATGGATTTCAAAAAATGTATGGATTCAACCGCTGAATAATTTCGTATATTTTAAATCCATCTAAACTATTACATTTGCGCATTTATATATATGTATTTAACATTTAATTTAAGTAAACGTTTCAATATTTGTCCAAAAACTTTGAACTTCGAAAAATACAGGCTTATGGTTATTAATGGAATCAAATATATTTAACGGATTTTTATTTTATCCAAATCATAAAACGTTCAAATGAAGCTCAAAATATTTTTCCAGTTTAAAAAAAAGCAATGTGGACAACTATTGCGTTAAGAATAATGCAGTCGCATACGTCACTCGACATCAAAACAATGTTATTTATATCTGTGTATATTCTATTCATTTGCGTGTATTCTCATTCCGTATACGTAATATCCGTATAAGGGAAACACGCAAATATTACATTTTTCACACTTACACAACGCACGCATACTTTTACCGATTTCTTTAAAACTTCACATAAACCATCTATGGACCAATACCAATGATCTGTGAAAGTTTGATTGAAATCGGTGAATGCGTTTAGGCGTGAATCGGCGACTAACGAACACAAAAAAACGTCTCCATTTTTATATATAAGATATAGGAAACTTTTGCCTGTCTACTATTGCGATAAACTCAGTTCACCTCGGTGAGGACTGATTACATCGACCCCACGGTGTCTTTCAACAAGAATTTTGACACTCTCTTTTAATCTCGGGAATGGAATAGGATACTTCTACTAAACAACTTCCGCACTGCAGTCTACAGGTGATATAGACTGTGGTGTTGTTGCTGGTATATATTCTCATAGATTAAAAAATCTGTGCGTCTTCCTAATACTTGAAGTTTCTTCAAGTCGAATTAACGGCAATAGTTTTTAGGCAAGTGAAGCTTGTATGCAACTAATCGCAGACTTCTCTTTTAAGTTCAATATTGCTCTTTTTTCGGTTAGGCAAGTTGGATATGAAATGAAAGGATGCCTGCAGGCTCCTGGCCTGCATTGATAACTGGCTTCTGGTCCATAGAGCTGGATATGAAACGAAGGAATGCTTGCAGACTCACGGGAGTGATAACTGGCTTCTCGTCCATAGAAGAACAGGCAGCTAAAATGGGTATCCCCTACAATTTATACTGCCATAGTTGTAATCAACCAGAGAAAAAGAAAAATTGGAAAAGTTGGAGGGTTAGTTTTGAAGAAGGATGTCCGAAAATTAAGTAAATATTTTGCTAGACTTTCAGACTTTTGTACGAAACTCGAAATATTTCGACAATCCTGATGCATTTCAATTGTATGGCAACACATTTCTCGTCGTTAGCTATTTGCGATGTTGAAACACATATCGGTCTCTACCAGACGTTGACTCCGCAAAATCGACAATTTAACAACGGCCATCTCAGCAATCTATCAAATCTATATATGTAGATACGTACATCATATGCTGAAACACCTTGCACACACACTTACGCACTTTGGCATTCACCTCAACAATGCTCAACGCCGCACCACCACTTTCCACGCAGTCAATAATCACTCCAACTTTAATTTAAGATTTTGACAAGCCGACTAGCTGAGAACGTTCATGTAGGCACTATCACAGTGGGACGAAAATATGACAGAGGGCAGTGCAATGCGGCAGAGTATGAGTAACTACTTAGGCATAAATGTGTAAAGATGACGAGCTGCTCAGTTAGAAGGATAGACGACGACGGTTGAAATGAGAAATAAGCGGACAGAGAGTGGCATCGAGTTGTTAGAACAAGCACATACTCACATATAGTATGTGCAAAGTAGGGTTGTCAATCACGGAAATTTTTAAGTCCAGAAAATCCCGAGATATATGCCATTATTCCCGAAGTCATCGAGATTTGTAATTTCTTTCAATTACGGCATTTTTGAAATTCCGACAATGCCGAGACTCTATGCCAACAATCCTGAAATTTTCAGGTTTTGTAAATTTTTAGGCAGCATTTGAAAGGGAGACAGAAAAAATCTCTTTTATAGCAAAAAAAGTAGCATTGAGAAGCATTTTGCGTTTACAACACTTTTGTGGTGGAAATCAGCTGGGTTTTTGTGTTCATTGTTCAACTCCTTACATGGCTGAAATATTAATATTCGTTTTGTATCAAGAAATACTAATAATTTTTTCTAGTTTAATTACCGTAAAATAATGATTTTCTAAATTTGGGATGAAATCCCGGAATTTAGAGATTATGACATCGAAATCCCGACATCTCAGGATCGTAAAAATCAGAAAAATTTACATCCCCAGCACAAAGATACGACATGCGAGATTTTCGGGATCGTAAAAATCAGAAAAAAGCGCAATGAAAATCAAAAAAATGTACATCCCTACTACAAAGATACGACATGCGAGATTTTCGGGATCGTAAAAATGAAAAAAATGCACATCCCTAGCACAAAAATACGACATAGACGGCAACAGCAAACAAATATTATGCAGCGCTTCAAATCTTAAGATGAATGGATAGATGACTGAGCAAGACTGATGGCGGAAGGGAGATGTACGCAGAGTAACAAATGTACTCGAAATGTTAAGAAAAAGAGACACAGACACATTTTATTGGCAATACGAGCATCTATGACAGCAGTGACATTGGCAGCAACAAACACGCAGCCGCTGGTCTACTAGACACAAAACCACATCCAGCCAGTCGACCAGCCAACCACTTAGCCAAGCGTGCGACTTACGAATACTCGTAATTGCATGCCGCCGCCGCCGCCGCCACTATGCACCGCTAGTCGCCGCCGGTCGCGAGGATTAGCACCAGCTTGAAATGATGAGCGGACATTTGATGGACCGATGACCGATGTTTGTGCGGACGAGCCGCCCAAAGTAGCACCCCGCTGCTGACAAACGTCTGGCCCATCAAAGCGGAGAACAAACGCATTTCTACGCCTGCCGCTTACTGGTTACTGCTCCACAGACACCACGGGCCGTACACTAAATTGCTGACCAATGTGTTTTTGTGTACCAGACATACATATGCATGCGTGCATATATCTCTAGTACGCACATACATACATATAAACATATTTCTCTTTTCTTTGCGAAAATTATGAAAAATTAACAATAAATTGCGTCAAATGTTGCAAAATGTTGTTCACCAAATGACAACGCGCGACAAGCGATGGATCTTGCATTGAACAAGCCAAAGGTTGGTGGTAGGAAGGGCGAAGGCGAGACGACAGCAACCACAGAAATACAAGCAACGCCAGCAAAGATGTCGGCTATTTGATTTTGACACAAATGTCATAAATCATAGCCATAACTTGGCAAAGTTGTTCGCATAGTTGTTGCAGCAACTTAAGTGCCATTTGGACATACGTACATATAAACATTTTTACAAGACATGGATCCATGTGTTGTGGTAACTTGGATATACGTGGGCACTTTTGTAGTTACAAATACAAATCCAAACGTTTTTCTGTTTTGCTTTCGTTTGTGTTTTCTTTTTTTTTTTGCTTTTGTTTTATTTGCTAATGTATGCTTGTGTATAGTAATGAATGTCCGCAAAAATTGTTACAAAAATACAAACACGGCAAATATATTTAGAAACATATTGAAGAAAATATCAAATCGAAAAGTTGAAGGTCAGTGCTTATTACATTTTCTTTCAAGGTTGTTTTCTCTCCAGTTGCTTTTTCAAATGATGATACATTTGTCATTCTAGCAAAGTTGCCGTGGTAATGATTTATGCTTTTAATTTTCGGTCAACGAGATATAAAATATGTAAGAGGTCACACCAGTAGGGTATTAAATGTCCAAGTGGAAAATTTATTTGTTTTATATTCGCTTAATTTCATATAATCGCTTGATAGCTATTTCTTTTATTTATTTAGTAAATAATTGAATAATAGTAACAATTAGTGGGAAGGGGAACACCTGTAGGCTGCTGAAAGTTGAGGTAGACATCGTCGGATGTATTTAGAGGTGTAGAGAAGTAAAACTCATAAATTTTTTGCTGACAACTATGATAAGTTAACATAAGATTCTCTTCTATAAAATTATTAATTTAGTGAAGTCTGGAAATATGACTCTCGACCAGTTTTTCGTATAGTAAGTATTGACTACCTCATAGTTTATTTATCGAGTAACTAGTCACCGCACCACCTAACTGGTACAGCTTCTAAGCAAAAGATCATTTTTGAAGTTAGCTGTGAATTTTTCTAATAGAACGTAAAGAAGAACCTTTTCAATACTTTTATTTGTATCAAAAACGAAAAAAATTTAATTAATTAAAAATTAGCTTTGAATTAATATAATAAGTTGTTCTTTCAGCCAACACAAAGTACTTAATAAAATTCAGAGCACTCGTCTTGAGACCGTTGAAGTGATCAGAAACAAAAAACATGAAAGGATTATTCTTTGGCAAAATTGACCCTATTACGTGAAAGAGATTATTATTATATATTTTTAATTAAATTAAGTTTTAAATTCCGGTTTTATTTCTAAAAAAATATATATATGTTACCTCCAGCGCAAACAACAAATCAAACAGTGAACTGTTGCCTTCTGGATTTTCTTCAAGTTTAACATTTTACGTTATTCTTTTTGGGTCGGAAATTACCATCAAAACTAAGAGCACGTGACACACGGTGAATTTCAAGAAGTGAACCAGAATTATAATAAATTTATTCTTATTTCACACAATCCTTAAATCGGTCTGGGTTAAAGCTATTTATCATCGAATTTGATTGCGATAATCCCTTTAGATTATCCCAGTATGATCTGGTAACACTTTCTGTAATTCGATAGTCGACACTCGTTTGCTCGAAACTTCAATTCGATACCAAATGCGCGACGATCCCATATTGGTTCCCGTATTTCGATATTTGTACCATCGTTTTCATATTTTAGGAAGGGTTTGAAAAGTGGTTCATAGCTGTCAAAAAGTGCATGAAAGAAATAAAAATTAAAAGTAAATATGTACAATTGGCGTTCTTTTTTAATTTTGGAAGATTTTAATGAAGAAAACTCTTCAATAAATAGAAGGAGAGTACGCGATGCGTTGAATCCAATGGAGTTGCCCGATTTATAGTAAGATACAAATTTCATTAAGTAAATATCAAAGTATTTCTATTTCACAGCTTCCAAACAAATTACCAACTGGGCAAGGAGGTTTTTATGTACGTTCTTAGTGAAATACACCTTATAGAAGGACTTAGGAGTACATATATATCTCTAATTCCAAGTCTAGCTCTAAGACTTGAATCTTCCTTTTTTATATTGCACTTCAGTTGCAATTTGTGTCTCCATTAGTTGCAGTTTCTTCTTTGCGATTTCATTGCTCTCTCCAAAAAGTCTCAACTCTTCACTTTGAAATGTTTCTTGCTTCTCAATCTATTTTTCAATTATTTTGACTTTGGGGTCTGAATACCTTTTTTTAGCACCTTGTTGTACCTCGTCGATTTCCACTTTCTCACGTATAGTAATTTTTGGCGACTCACTCTTGCTTGAGGTTTTGCCTTCGTCGTCACTCGAAGAATTGTCGGTGCTAGAGATTTGGCTCAAGTATTCGCTAACGAAAGTATCGTCTGCCTGAGGAGCCGCAGTAGAACAGTTAGGTCCGTCTGTATGGCAACCATATGAAGTTCTGCCTGGTACTCCCGATATATGCTCGCTTATTTTGGCTGCAGCAACTATCCGTTCCTCCATATGATCCAATGAAACCGCATTATACGCACCCGTTTTCGTCATGCTTTTCATGCACTGTTAATACAAACTTTCCGCCACCCTTTTAACCATTCCGTTAGCTTATCCCATAACTGTTTCTTCTTCGAACAGCCATTAGCTGCACTCTGTAAGCTATTTTTAGCAAATGGATCGTGTTTTTCCATATATTCCACCATTATCTTTAGTTAGCAGCGTTTTTTTGTTGAGACCTATGCAAATAACTATGATATATAAAACTTAGAATTTCAAAAAAAAATTTAATTAAATTTTAACTTACATTTTGAAGAAATAAACAGCTGAGAAAATGAAAAACGAGACCAAAAATGGTGTCGAGCTGTATCTATGGAACGTTCGATATAACGCTACGACATTTTTTGTTAGAGAAAGCAAAAAAGATAATTCGATTATCGTTTTTATTCGATATCGAATTACAGAAAGCTTAGCGTGTAATGCACGAAGACCTATTATATCCCTTTGTGGTGTGGCGATCTCACGGGAAGAGTTATTGGGCCATATTTTTTTGAGAACGTCATTGGCATTACGATCGCTGTTACCGGCGAAATCTACAGGGACATGATGGAATATTTCTTACTGCCGGAATTGATTGGACAATGCTTAATAAAAATGTGGTTTCAACAAGACGGTGCAGCCGCGCACACAGCATGGGCCACAATGAATATTGTACCGTATCCATGGAAATGTAAAGAAAATGTAAGCGAGAAAGAAATTTAAATTTTCTACTCGATAGAAAATATTGCAAAATATTCAAAGCAAATTGTAGTGAGGTGATACTGGTATGAATCTATGATTTTCTGCCAAAATGATTTCCTTCCTTCTCATTTTTTTCTATTAATCCTACTTCAACCTTCCAAAAGATGGCCCATTTTACTCCAGCTCCTCAATTCCTGCTCTTAATCGAAGCTCAAATAAAAATTCCGTTCAGAAATCAATTTAGTAAAAATATCAAATTACTATCCATTTTATGTTTATGGCGTAATTAAATCAACCGTGAGTGGAAAAGAAATATTTTAATAGTTATTATCTCATAATTATTTAAACAAAAAAAAAAAAAAAATAAAATTTCCGCTAAATTGCATTTCAGCGGCAATTTATGAAACTCACTTCAGCACCGCACGTGTCAGCTGTCAATGTCCCTACATATGACAATTCAGAAATCATCAGAAGCATCAAAAATTGAAATAAAACAATAACAAATGCAATAATAACAATCACAAATATACAAATACAACAAAATATATGTACATACATATAAGCAATCAAAAAAACAAAAAAATTACAACAAAACATATGAAATGTTGCAGCGATGAAAGCTGAAACGCCGATGAAAGCGGCAACTCAACCAGCCACGGGCAGCATTGGTAAAAATATGTTTTATGCAACCATTAATAAAAAAAAATTGCCAATTTCGTCGTTGCTGTTCTGCTATTGCTCTTCTCGCCACTGCCGCTGCTGCTGCTGCTATCGAGCGAGCTCTGGCGTTTGGCTGTCGTCACAAATGCGCAAATCCATAGCTCATGCCATATTTTGACATAAATTGACAGGTTGTTGACATCTCGATTGTTTCTTATACGATTGCGTTGTACGTAAGTTCGCATATATGCATGCGTGTGGGTGTGTGTGTGTGCACGAAAATATCGTTGCAGTAGGCTGCTGATACAGGTAGAACATGCGTTGGTTGGTTGTTGCTGCGGCAGCTTGGCTGAGCGAAAGATTATTGTGTGATAAATTATGTATCAATAAAATAAATAATATTGAATTAATTTCTCAACACAATCAAGCGGACAGGCAGGTATGAATGCTGCTGGTAACGACAAGAGTCAACAGGAACAGGAAAAAAAACATCGAGGCCAGGAATTACAATAAACTTGAATTGAAAAGGCAGGAAAGGCGCAGGAAAAAATGTCTTACCTTCGTTTTGGACGCCTAATTACCCTTTGAGTATGTCTGCTCTGAGTGCTGGGAAGAGGTACAGCCATCTAACAGAGATCCCTGGCATGATACATGAGAAAAATTTGCTAGTTTTCACAAGTTGGCATCCTTAAAATCTCCTTTGGCAGCCGCTCCACGAATGAAAACTCGTAGGGTTGGAGGTAAAATATCTTACTTAAGTTCAAATCTGGAAGAGACGTTTCTAGTTTTATAGATATACAGCCGACCCGAGGGCCCAACATCGACAGCCAGAAGATTCCCCGCTCGGCGCGCACTCCGGCTATTTGAAAGTACTACCCACCTATCCGGCATGCATGAGCAAGGGATCAGCATTTCTGGTTCTTTATGTACTGCCGCCGAAGAAGAAATCGGATTTTGGGGAGCCCGAACAAAAAAATTGATTCGACGAGGAATGTCATGTTGTCGCGCAAAAAAAGGATGCTGGCTATAGAGCGGCGCTGCGATTTATTCTACCAAAAAGTTCGGCGGTTTACAGACGGTTTCAAGACCGGTGCATTCTCCTATAAGAACAAACACTGGCACCCAGATCGTGCTTAAATTATGGAGGGAACAGTTTTCGAACTTACTAAATAGTGTAAAACTGTGCATGCCACAGAGAATGTGAGGATTCCGAAACCCCAATCTTTGACTGTCGTTCCGCTACCCGAAGGTGAGAATAACGATAATGCGGCTAAAGAACGATGTACCTCCTGTAATTAAACAAACAGTCGGTGCACTCACCCATCGGCACCCACGTCACTGTTGGCAGTAATGATTTCGTAAGAGAATCAGCATGGACACCAATAAATTTTCTTTGCGGTCCTGGGAGGTGGAATCTTCTAATGATACCTATGTGCCGACTCATATGTATACCCGATTCACATACAATATTCCTCGGCCCTTTCTGAACTAAGTTCCTGCGGACTAAACCCCCCATCGCCTCGCTGTTCTACTTTTTCCCCTCGGTATTACCAGTTAAGATATTCCTTCGAGGGGCAGGACGTGTTTATTCACTCATTTCTCTGCGTTAATTATCATCATGTCTCAGCCTTCGCATAATTGTTCAGGCTACGTTACAACCATAGCTCCACGTTTCTTCAGATTCTAGCATATATTGTACTAGGCTAGCAGCTTTCATGCCCTCGCCGATATTTGAGCGTCACATGCTTCGTTCCTCATCAAACCTAGAGCACAGCATAACAGGAGTTTCATATTTTTCTTGGCAGCATAAGCAAAATGGGGAGTCTGTGTGCTTGTATTTGTACAAATACTGTCTGAAACAGCCATGCATAGTTAAAAACTGTGTCAGCATGAAGTTAACGTTTCCATGTATTCTCCGGATCCATTTCTGTATGTCGGAGATCCCGTTCTTTCGATTTGGTGTGCCAATTATGCAGAGCGATATCAGCGATCCTCTGTAGGGCGTCCCTCAGTGAGGCTTTCTTACCAGAAATCCACTCGTTTTTTGCATGCTGGTATTTTTGTTTCATGCCTTTTACCTCTATATCGAGGGGAATTCTGTCTGCTACTGCTTCGTCCGATATGGTCCTGTAGCCTCTAATGTTAGACATAATCTGTACACCCGTTTAGCCTGTTTCAAGTAGCTAGGATATTTTACTACGACTCCCAACACTTCAACAGCGTAAAACAGTATCGAGTTGCAGATGCTTGCAAACAATGCTCTCATTTGTTGTCTTGGTCCACCCACATTGGGCATCAGTCGCGATAAAGCCGCGCAGGATTTTGCAGCTTTCGAGCTTGCGTATTCCAGATGCTTTTTAAAACTGAGTCTTCTGTCGATCATCACCCGTAAATATTTTATGGTAACCACCAACTTTTATTTGAAGGTTTTCCACTTTTCATCTAGAACTTATGAGAATCAGTTCGGTCTTATGGTCTGCTAGTCTTAGCCCAGACGATTGTAGCCATTGCTTAATTTTATTGATGGTGTCGTCTACCCTTCGTGAGACCTCTTCTAGAATTTTCCCTACGGCTACCACAGCTAGGTCATCTGCATAGTAACAATGCCAGCCTTGAAAACCTTCGTAGAATCTGTCTGGCCAACAAGCGATACTTTAGACTAAGTACGTAACTGAGTAGTGAGGTCCTCTCTGATGAACAAAACTAACACTTTATAAGGCTCTCATAATGCCCGTCTTAACGTATGGCGCAGAAGCTTGGATGATAACAACATCCGATGAGGCGTCCCTTGAAATGTTTGAGAGAAATATTCTGCGGAAGATTTTTGTACCTTTGCGCGTTGTTGACGGTGAGTATTGTAGGCGATGGAACAATGAGCTGTACGAGTTTAACGACGATATAGACATAGTATAGCGAATAAAGATCAGCAGGTAATAGCAAGCCTTAGAGAGAAATTTTGCAATAAAAAATTCTTTTAAAAAATTCTGATTAAAAAGTGTGAAAGTTTGTTGGATTTTTTTTAATTCGCAAAGTTATGCTTGGACTTTATGTTTTTTGTAGAAAGATGATCTACAGTTTAATAAAAAAGTTATTTAAATTAAATAAGGAGTAAATTAATTGACAAAACTTGTCAGAAAGTTCTAGTAGTATATTTATTTTACACAGTGTATAATTAAGTGATTGCAAGCACTTTAGTGTCAGACTCATGTTTTGCTGGTCATTGAAACTCCATTGCAAATGATGCGAGTGGCACAAGTTGCACTTTATGTCATAATAAATGTCATAGTTCCGACAGCGAGCAATACCAGGATGAAATGAAATCGAAAATAACACCCAGACTTAATTATCAACGGCCAATTGGAGAGTAAGGAAAAAATATAGGAAAATGTTTTCACACATGCACCTCTGCGTGTATTTATGTGCATATGTATGGGTAAAATGCAGCAGCCGCAAGAGGAAATGCTCCATATAAACTCATATTTTTGTACTTTTCTTCGCCGCAGAGTTCCATACAACGCCACCATCGTCAGTGGTCATGCAGGCGCGCCCAGCAAAGTTGAGGAAAATGCAAGTCACGGCGCACAAGCCGGAGCAGCAGTAGCACGTATTAAATGCAGACATATGTATGTATATAAATGCACTTTCCTATATACATATGTATATATCTTTTTTTCTGTTTTTGGGCAAAGGAAACCATTTTCTGGCATGCATCTGCGAATGCTACAGTGGAACTTTACTGATGGAAGAGAAAAACTACGCAGTCGTAAACTTACTTAGCCAGTTTGTATGTAGATGTATGAGTTGTTTATACCTATATATTGTACATACTTACATATATAAGTACATACATATATAACCGGCGAATACTTCTGTTAGGCGTTCATTCGTGCTTCTGCTTCAATTTGTGATACGCGTCTCGTTTAAAAAGCCCGTGCAAAGTCAGAGAAATGATACTACTAACGCTTATCGAGATTATTCTTAGTTTTTAATAACTACTAGAACAACACGCATCAAGTTTCCGCCAGTTCGGTTTATTTCTCTGTGCTTGGCATTCGTTTGAGTCGAGAAAGTCGAGGGATCTTCAAAAAAGTCCTTTTTCATGGCGTTAACGCACCAGCTCACGCTTCAGCAGTTGTGGTCGCAAAATTAATGGAAATAGAGCTCGAACTTGTTTCCCTTGCCTCCCTATTTTCCCGAATTGGCTTCCTGAAAACACTTGGAGTACTACTTGGTCCCCAATTAGAAGAAATTGCTGACGGGAAAAAATATTTCATTCAAACGGGTAGGTGATTGCAGAAACGAATGCCTATTTTTCAGACTTGGACAAATCCTATTATTCGGAAAGGATCCAAAAATTATAACACCGTTGGATGAAATATATAAGGCGACTATGTCAAAAAAACAAAATTAGTTAGCCCTTTTTTTTTGCATGAACTTTTCAAACGAGCCTCGTGAACTGCTACAGCTTTATGCCACCTCAGTTTTTATGAGCAGCATTTCATGACAGAATTTCACTAGAGTTTGATGTAGCCTACAGGGGAGTAACAGCTTTTGAAAAACGACTTTTCTCCCATTGAATTTTTCATATCCAAATATTATATGTTACTAAAACTGAAAGCAACAGAATGGCAAAAGCTCACGCGACTATAGCGGCCGCCTTATCAACTGCATTTATCAAGTTTTTAGTGGAGATTTCTTAAAGAGAGTGGTTTAAGGCCATACATTTTTTAATGCTTATAAAAAAACAAACCAGTGACAGTTCTCTTACCAGAAAGGGTGCTAGCGCTGCATAGAAGCAGAATAGCAACGGCTACAAATACGAGCTGCATAACTTTATGCAATCAGGCTTGCCCAAGGGTGTCTTTTTCACTGAAGTAAAAAATCACAGCCTGTAAACCCTTAGGAAAAGGGAAGGTGTTGTCCAAAGAAAGGAAAGTTTTCGTGTGACAATATGAATTCACGATTTGCGGAAGTTACAAAATTATATGGCAATGCAGTACAATGTACAAACAGGCTTAGAGGCTCATCCGAAGCGATAGAAATAGGCTGTATCCAAGGCGTGCGCAAAAGGGAGATCTTCTCATTGTTCCAAAAGCAGGCCTTTAACAGATGAACTAGCACGGACACCTGCAATATAACTAAGCAAACGTGGCCGCACTTCAAAAAATTCCGAATTGACGAGTAGTTAAGAAAGCCCCCAGTAGACAAATTCAGAATTACGTCAACTATAACCAGCCACTGGCCTTTGAGAGACCATGCCAAGAAGATCTGCAAGAAGAAGGAAGGAAACAGTCTACCACTATCTGTGTGATTTCTCGATGGTCAACTTGAAAGAAATTGCAGAAATGAAAATAGACGACATAGGCAGATTCATACTCGTAGTATGTTTTTTTTGTCGGGACAACTAACAAGTGCAGCACTCAGACATTAATTAAGTCCATTGCACTATATATACCCTTTTAATTTTCTTTAAATCTACCCGATTTCCGAAACAATCTGAGTAGCTCTTGTGGTGCCAACGAGCCAAGATGGTCGCTTCTTAACACATCACTGCCAAAGACCTGAAACCTGATTCGAGAGAAGGCGGGACAGACGTACAGGAAGTGGTCCGCCGCCTAATCCTCCTCTTCACAAGCTGGGCAGAGTAGACCGTCTGAGATGCTTCGCCCACAGAAAGTGGCTCGTCATCAGTCAAACCATGCAACCGTGCATTGTTACACTCTATTAGGACTTTTGGCTTGAGTGTGAAGTTATTCAAGGCTTTGAGAACCGATTGGCTGTCCGAAAGTATTTTAATTTTTACTTTCTCAGGCCCTCTTTTGGATATGATTTCTTCTGTTTCCATTATGGCGAAGAGCTCCGTATGGAAAATTGTGATATCTGTACTTAGTGTTAGGGATTTGTGTGCTCTAGGCCCCACTATTCCTACTCCTACTCCTTTGAGCGTTTTGGAACCATCTGTGTACAATTTTTGTGAGTCATCATCTATCCATGTTGAGTTAGTGTGCCACTCTTCCCCAGACGGGAAATAACCTTTTATTTCTTTATAAGATTGAGTACGGGTATAATCAAGATAGTTCGACTAATAAAAAGTAGGGGTTCTACAGGTGCCGAATCAAAATGGCGTATTTTGCGCTGATTGGGTATGAGCTGTGCCACTCAGACAACACCTCCACCACTTCCTCCACTCCACTCTAAAAGTATGATAAAAGCAATGGTGTTTGAAGTTGTTTAATAACTAATAAGAGAATTTTTGATAAGCTATTCTCACTTGCGGGTGCCCTAGCCGAATGGGTTGGTGCGTGACTACCATTTGGCAGAGCGTAGCTTCCAATCTCCGGGCATGAAACACCAAAATGAAAAAAAGTGTTTTCTAATAGCGGTGGCCCTGCGGAAAACCTGCTTCGGGAACCCATTCGGAAACCCTCAAGTTTATTCCTTGCATGAAAAAGTTCCTCATAAAAAACCGTCTTCCCTTCGAAGTCGGCTTAAAACTGAAGGTAGTTTCATTTGTAGAAGAACGTCAGGACCCACACCACAAATAGAAGGAGGAGTTCGGCCAAACACGCAATAAAGATTGTAAGCGTCAAAGTTTTTAAAAGCGAATCTTCCTTAAAAAAAACAGACATTCTCGTTCAGTACTGTCTACGTCAAATTTGATTCTGGAGCTATCGTCTTTCATAATTGTTAACATTTATTCGCAAGAAAGTAACCAGTGTTAATAATGTGATTTTTGCTAGCAAGCGCCAAATTATTTTCAATGACTGATGACAGCTGTCAGAGCAATAAAATCAGCAGATATATCCTTTGTTTTTGTGAATATGACAAACTTCCTTAAATTGCATTATAATTCAGGAATATAAAAAGTAATCAACTATAAGGACTTCTGAGCACATTTGTAGTAGTATTTACTACAGCAACACTTTTACAAATATCTCAACCGCCCATTTATTACACCAAACAGGACTTCCTCATGCCCACTTAATCGCGCATAGTGAAAAGGAAAAAGTGCTAATAAAAAAGTAAGCAAAAAGTAAAAACTCAATACTATATCTATGACAGTTTGACAGTCTAATTCAATTATAGATATTTCCAAGTCGGACAGCCAAATTGGACACAGAGCTACTAACTACTACGGGAAGTGCAAGTGCAGGTTATACGAGAAAAATTGTTGCAGAGAAAAAAACGAGATCCATCCGCAGCAACGATATGGACGCCTCTATAGTCGAGCATGCCAGCATGATAGCTTATAGTGGATGACGGCATGGATGATGGCGCGGATGATGGCTCGAATGATGGCTCTCAAACGCGTCTCAAATACGCTTCAAAATAGCACTGTTACAAAGGCTCAATGGCGCAAGCAAACTTGATGCGCGATTGAGTGATGTTGTGAATGCGAAGATACAGCCAGTGTGAGCCGCAATGAATGGTAAGAAAATAATTTTGAGGAATAAAGCGAAATGAAGAAAGACAAATCGTTAGTGCACCGCTGATAGTAGGAAAGATAGACAGACATTTGCAGTTAGTGCTTAAGAACTTGAGTATTGGCCATTATAGGCAGCTAACGATTGAATGGTGATTTTTTGCGCTTCGCTTTGCTTTGCATGGCTTCCTTGCCAGCGCACTGATTGGCTGGTGGACTGAGTTGCTGGCTGAATGTTGTGTAATATACATATATTTATGTATTTCACTATTTGAGTCTGTGAGTGTATTGCCTTGGCATTAAGCTTAATGAAGCGTTGTAAAAACAACTCAAAAGAAAAAAATCAGAAAAAAATCGTATTCATAACTTACTTTTGCTAGACTCAGACATATCTTCATATACTCGTTAAAATGTGTTCATATGTACTAACTGCATGCATGCATGTGCATCTGTGCATGTGTGTGTATGTACCTGCATATCTATCTAAATAAGCTGTCATTCCATCTGTATGCGTTTTGCGAGTGCACCTCCGTGTAATTGAGATTAAAAATAAAGCGTTACCGCTTAAGCGGCATTAAAATCATTTCATGCCTCGAAAGCTGTCTGGATAGCAACGTGGCAGAGCGCGGCGTTTGCTTACGGCTACAGACTCCGTACTGAGGGGCGCGCTCCGTCTTGGGCTGCTTTTAAGTACGCATATCTACGCTACTTAACTAGCTGAGCTCTGCATTCACTGACTGAATGGTCAAGTGAGTGACATTGGCTGGCAGCTTTGACTACACAAAGGTACTAAGAGTGCGCATGCAGTAATATGTGAAGATATTTCTATGCGCGTTAATACTCATAAACACTCCAATTGGCCGCGCTGTGGCTGAAGTATTGTAGTTTTGACAGTCCAGTCAGTTTGACAGCGTCGTGATAAAGACAAGCAGGAAATTGAATTAAATTGAAGCCCTGTGGTCGCACATAGAATTTATGGTGCGTATGTGAGGGTATACAAATGCATATATGGACAACTGCAGAATCATGTGAACAGCAAACTAGGCGTGAAAATATGTATGTACTTACATTAGGGTGACTCAAAAAAAAAAAAAATTGAAAATATATTGAGATTTACGTGAATTAGTTTGATTTGAAAATATAAATAAAAATCAAGTTTTTGATAAAGTGAAATTAGTTTTTAAACAGATTTTTTTTTTCAAATTAGCTCAGACGTTAAAATCCTAGCGGGCATTTCGGGTCTTCCCATATTGTTGTTTTGATCCAAGAAGAGGTCTTAAAGGCCATCTACAGGCTGAAACACAATGGGAGTTGGTACGGCCTCTGTCCGGCATTGAACAACAGCGAAGGCAAAGACTTTGTTCCAACGATCCTCTCCATGCCCCTTCACTCTAGGCCATCAGGAGTCATACTTGAAAAGAGATGCAGTGGGGTGCTGTCACAGGCTCAATTGCGGGAAAACTCTGAAAATGAGCCCAGCAAATACTGTTTTCGGATTTTCACGGATGGCTCCGAGACCGAGCACGGTTTCAGCTCTGTTGTCTACGTGGAATCCAGCGGGACAAAATCACACTTTGGTCGTGGAATATACGTGTTTCAAGCGGAGGTGTATGCTGTTCAAGAAGCTATGCACTTTGCTGTGAAAAACAGATGGAGAGACAGATCTGTATTTGTGTGCAGCGACAACAAAGATGCGCTCATTGCCTTAGACAGCCATCAAACCACTTCAAAGGTAGTTGAGCCCTATAAATCCAGGCTGAACTATGTCGGTATAAATAATTTTCTTACGCTAACATGGGTCCCGGAACACGTGGGTATCGCGGGTAACGATACCTCTGACTCATAAGCTAGGATGTACTCTGTGGCCCGTTTCTTTGTCCCGGAGCTCGTTCTGCCACACCCTTCGCTTAGCAAATGGGTTACTTCAACACACAAGTGAGCTTGGCTGGCTGAGAGAGGTAGCAGATGGACGAAACTGATGTTATTTGTGATGTCCGACCGACTGTCGCAGATTCTTCTGCCATTAAGCAGATGGTGCTACCGGCAACTGGTTGACTTAATATGGGCGAAGCATATAAAAAAGTTGGGCTTTTCAGACAGTGAACACTACCCAGCATGTGGAGAGGAGAATAAGACGGCGGACCACTTCCTGTGCGGTCTTTGGCACTGATGTGCTAAGAAGCGACCACCTTGATTCCTTGGCACCACAAGATTTACTCATTTATCTTCGGAGATCGGGTACATTTAAAGAAAATTAAAAAGGACACCTGAGTGCGGTACAATGGTCTTAATAGATTCTGAGTGCTGTACTTGCTAGTTGTCCCGACAAAAAAAGAAACTGCTGCAGCGTTCACGACTCTCCTACCCGCACGGGAAGAGCGGGAATGCGACGATGTAAGACAGGGTGGGTCAATTCATATATACGTAGATGGCGCAAAACTCGACGTCAGGGTCGGTGGTGTATAACATAATTTTCCTTTTAATTCTCGGCTTCCCTACTACTGCAGTGTCTTCTGCTAAACTGATGGCAGTAATAAATGCTGTGACATTAGTACAGTGTAATGCAATACCAGGTGATGATATTTACATTTTCACAGAGAGCCAGGCGGCGAAAAAATCTCTCATTAAGCAGTCAAAAACCGCACATCTCTTAAACCCAAAGTTAACATGGGTTTCTGGTCATTGCGGCATTAGAGAAACTGCATGGCCGATTTGAGGAAATTGTAAGAACAGCGAACAAAAGATGGCGTAATGAAACCACGTGCAGAATCGCCTGACAATTGTAGTTGACTCTGAATGCCCACCGCACAGAATCTCGACTAAGCCAAACTAAGCTCTGACTTCCGTTATAACTGGGAACTGCCTAATTGACAACACTCCAGGAGAATGGACGTGCAGAGGAACAGAAAGAGACGATCTCGTACCTTCTGTGCCATTGCCTTCTGCGGAAATCTAGGATCTCTTTAAATTTTTGAAAATTACTTACTGGATACAAGGAAGAAAAAAAGTTTCCCACGCGGCATGACAATGGGATATGGCCTGAGTGTGTCGTATAGTGGGCTTCAAGCTTGGTCAGGCTTTCAAAAATTAAAGTCGACCATGGCAGTCCCCTCTGCCATGGCAAGAATTCTACTCCCTGCGGTAACCCAGTCTCAGGGGAGCGTCGTTATAATACAGCCGGGTAACTCTGGTTGCAAAACATCCAGTGGGCATGGTGACGCATAACACCCTGGATTAGGCCAGCGATAGGGCATGTTGGGATGCCGGAATTAGGAATAACAGGGGACTATCGTCGGTACGGTGATCTTTTCAAGGGGATTGAATGGCCAACACCAATTCCGCTGTTCCGCGGTTGGATGGCAAGCCAATCCCATATGGAGCTTCCCACTAAGTTCGTGGTGAGTTATACCTCATAATATGGGGGTTAAATCGTCACATAAGCCTCATCCCCGCGACAAGAGGATCAACATTGTGAGATTGAAAGGCCGTATAAATTTTCTTCGCATGGAAAGTCTTGCACCCTAATGTGCATACGTAAGTATGAGACACAATGTATTAATTTAAAATTCGGAGAATCAAGCCTACAAGCGTCCCTTAAGATTACTTCTCACACAGATTGCGGAGAAGGCAAGCGCCATTACTAAAAACAGGTGGAATAAGCTAGACACCTGCGGTGAATCCCGTTCAGCTTAGTAATAAATCGACGAGCGAATAGCACAAATTCTGCTGAGACTCTCTAAGCCGAATACGCAGCTTGCCATAGGAATACTTACACGGAATTGGACCGTTGGCCTTATATATATATAATTGGCGCGTACACCCTTTTTGGGTGTTTGGCCGAGCTCCTCCTCCTATTTGTGGTGAGCGTCTTGATGTTGTTCCACAAATGGAGGGACCTACAGTTTCAAGGCGACTGCGAACGGCAGATATTTTTATGAGGAGCTTTTTCATGGCAGAAATACACTCGGAGGTTTGCCATTGCCTGCCGAGGGGCGACCGCTATTAGAAAAATATTTTCCTTAATTTTGGTGTTTTCACCGAGATTCGAACCGACGTTCTCTCTGTGAATTCCGAATGGTGGTCACGCACCAACCCATTCGGCTACGGCGGCCGCCATACACCCACTATATACGGAGACTGTACCATAAGTAGCGCCGATTGTATGCCAGCCATGAAAAATCTCGTCATAAAATCCCATCTGCTGTTCGAAGATGGCACACACATTTTGATTCCTTTATTTCGCATGGAGCACAACTAAAAGTAGGCTATGGACATTTTCGGTAATCTCAGTATGGATTCCGTTTCTGAAGTAGGTGAGAGAATTCATATTCAACGTGATGATGACTGCCAAAATCAGATGCTGTAGAGGCATTAGTTTAAACGATTATCACTGTTGGCCGTTCAGGTAGCAAACTAGGCGCTTTTCAGGAACTAAACTTAAAACTGGGAGAGTAAATAAATTTAATAATTCAAAATAAACAAATTCTCATACCCACTTCTCGCAAACTCGCTTCTACCCCTCAAAATTTACAACACCAAGTGGAATCGATATATCTGATAATATATTGATTCTGATCCTGGACACCAAAAGCGGCACAATCTTCATTTCTGTCTGGGAGCAAAACAGCGAGTCCTTCCAATAAGCCTGGCTTAGAAAGGTTCCAAAGCAAAATTGTCGCATTGGTGCTGCAGAACGATCAGCTATCCAAGTCATGTCATATTCGCCATGCTCTTTAGCGCATATTTACTAGCGATAACCTAATGAAATGCCGGCCGTATATACGATCGATTGACAGAGAGGAGAGAGAGAGAGACCAGAAACTTCAGCAGCTCCAATTTACTTTATAAAACCAATTAAGAGGAGCCTGGCAATTTGGTTTAGTATTAACTTACACCTAATTTTTATTAGGTTATTAGTTGCATGCAACACTTAATAGCCACCAATGCAACAAGAGTAGCAAAAACGGCATGTTATTATAATGATATGCATTAATTGCCAAGTGGCACATTAACATAGCCAAAGGCAGCATAAAACTCGTTGTGTGGCACGGATGGAACAAATAAGAATTCTTCAGTAAAGTGAACGGCCAACATCAGCGCCGAGTGCTCAACAAGCGGAACACATTTAATTTGCATAAAACTGGAACTCCCATTGTGTAAGAATTATATTTTTTCTGCTGCCAAATTTTGGGTAGAAATTTGGTTATAGAAACTAACTGGATTTGCAAATGAAAATGCAAAATAAATTTGTAGCAACAAAAAAAGGTCAAAACAAATATTTGGCATTTTATTTTCCTACCAGTGCTGCTTGCAGCTGTTGGCTCCCAAGAAGTTTCTTATACACTTTTTTGCTTTAGGATTTTTTAATGTTTACGAAGCATGCAACTATCAGGTATCTCGTAAAGAACACCTATTTTGAATTTAGCGCCAGTTTTTTTTTTTTGTTTGCATAGCTGTTTGGTTTTGTGTATACTGAAATGAGGTTCATTAGAAGCGCTCTCACGCTCAAAAACAACAAGTGAATGCAAAGTTTTGGAAGAAAGTAATCCCCTCTGTGGAGGCGCAGTTCGAATATAATTGACGCATTTGAGGAGCCTAAGTCTATTAAGTTTGTCCATGCTTCAAGGCAACAGAGGCTATACATTTACTTAAGATAAGCTGGGCAGTTTTTTCACTATCACCTAGATGGCAACTCTGGAATGATCTGCTATGAAGCTTATTCTCGGTACCTGCTTTCCTAGTAGAGAAAACTATCTTATCTGATGAGACGTACATCGAACTTGATGGCTTCGTAAGCGAAATTCATTGACGCTGAGTATCCAAGAGAGATGCTCTCTGGCTCCAAAAACACAATTAAAAACAAATTCAGTCTTCGGATTATGAGGCGAGAGGGTTGCACCCCTAATGCAGTTGAATTTTATGTTTTTAATTTTTAATGAAGATGATTAGGAATATTTTGTTTTGCTACTCGCAGCTCCTTTGTGCCCGAAATTTTAGCAGTTACTCAGTGTCATACTTCGATAGAAGTACCATTAAGATACCTATG
Source organism: Anastrepha fraterculus (assembly GCA_037575425.1). Classification (NCBI taxonomy): domain Eukaryota; kingdom Metazoa; phylum Arthropoda; class Insecta; order Diptera; family Tephritidae; genus Anastrepha; species Anastrepha fraterculus. The sequence goes on from JAYXIM010047450.1 coordinate 26,391, forward strand.
GACACGAGCAAACTAATAATCAAAAACAACATTACCTAAGAGGCTAAGTGTCATGGAGAGATGAAGGCACATGTGTAGGGCAGATAGGTTACTATGGGCGCAAATAAAGAAGAAAAAGTTTCTAGAAAGTTTCTTTTTCAGGAGATGATATCTCGAAGGTCGTGGCTTGTATAACCGGTCATTGGCTATTTGGCAGACATTCCTTGAGACTAGGAATGCATGTTATAGAAGTTATCGAGGTGAGGAAGAAACTATTGAGCACTTTCTTTGCAATTGTTACTTAGGTAAAATCAGAGCAAGACTTCTAGGTAAGTTTTTTTGAATTCTTTAACGCAACTGTATGGCGTGGTATGGGGCCAATCCTGCGCTTCATAAGAGCCAACAAAATAGTTTCATGAAGATAAATAAAAGAAGCTCCCGTGTCGCAAAGTTGTATCTCAATGGACCTGTAAGGTCTAAGTAAGTTCACCGTAAAAACCGACTACAACCATAACTTAACCTATCCATACTTTCCCAGAAGCAAATTAATCGCCTAATACATGAACAACGTTGACAAATATTATATTACAATCTTTGCGCTACTTTTTTGTTGGGGATATCTTCATCTGGGACAGTTCTGGGGGACAGTTCAATAATAAATTTGTTGCACGAATTTTTCGTTCTTGCAACAAACAAATAATGTTTTTCTAAAATCCCCAAAAAGGATGACTTATAAAGTGAACATTTTTCGTGTAAAGGCAATGATTACATTTTAGAACTAATCAAGTCCAACTGTGAATTAAAATTTCATAGTTATCTTCAGGTCTCGTCTAACCGGATAACACGTATTGTAAAAGGTGGCGCAAAATTAATCATCCCATTTTGTTTTTCATATTTTTTTACTGTATGCACCTATTAACGATGCAGATCATGTTCCTCAATTGTGAGAGATGGAAATTAGATCGCAAAGCTATCGAGGGAAGGAACTTAAGAAACTGAAGTATTACACTTATAAGTGCATAGCTAGTAAGAAAATAATTGTGTTCCTTAGTTAAATAAATAAATAAATAAAGAAGCCTGCTCTTAAACCACAAGCCACCATTTAATACACAATTCGATCTTCTTCCTTTCCAGTGACCCGTGATAATGTGTCACTGTATCCTGCATCCATGCATCAGCATCCCCTATTTGAGATGGTTATTGAGCAAACGAAACAAAAGCTTTTCAAATATCAAATTTGTAGCGGGAATAAAGGGGTCACGGTGGTTTAGAGCTCGAAACTTTAGGGTATTTTCAGGAATTTTTTTTACAATAAACAAAATTAAAAACGAAATTTAAATTTTTTAGGCCTTTTAATTAACTTCTTTTAAATACAAATATGAATTTCTTTTTTTAATTTTAATGATTTTAAAAATGGCGCGAAAGTTAACCTTCCCGGAAAACAGGACCTGGACGGTTTTGTCCATTTTGGCCCGTCTTTTTATCTAAAACACAAAAACCAAAGAAATGATTAATCTTCTACATTACCCGGTCCACATTATGGTATCAAAACGGCACGTAAGTGCTACTTGAAGTGTATCTGAGATACTCTTGCCATCTAACCAACTACCTACCTTACCCGTACTGGAATAAAAAAAAATGTTTACAAAATGGCGCGGTTTTGAATTTTATACTCTAAAAATCGATCTTTTCAGTTTTTTAATAAAAAAATACGAAATGATTGAAATAATAATATGATTCTAGTACGGGTGATAGCCATTAATGTTGTGAACAACATATTCAAATTTCGGACAATTCCGTTTAATAGTTTTTTTTTTTTATTTTGACAACACCAGACCGAAAAAAGTAGTTTTTAGATAATTGAGTTTAAAGTTTTGAGGCTGGATACTCCTACCATTGATGCCGCCGCGTGACGAATCTAACTCTACCTGCTAAAGCGTCTGTAGAATCGAAAATACTGGGAGTACCCTTCCAAAAATTTGAAAGTGTATTCTTAAAAGCCTATACTTTCGGAATATCAAAAAAAATCGTTTTTTTGAAAATTCTAAACCCCTTAACACATCCCCCGACAATGTGAAGTGGCCTCCACAAATAAACGATTTGAGTTTATTTGGTTTCTGGTGATTTTTCTCTGGTGATTTCTGATAGGAAATACAGCATTTCCAATATCCAATAACACAAAAGTAACTACTGAGCAGCACATCAAAGATTTAAGGAAACACCCTATAGTTAGAATCTGAACAAAAAGTTAATAACATATTTTAGTATATAATTTTCAAATTGCCGCAACAATTTTCTGCTTGAATCCATAATTAAAAACTAATAAATTATAGTTCATATCAGAACGATGTTGGTTTTTTTTTTTGTTTGTTTTTACGAAAATCAGGTAGCATTTGGCCACACTTTACACCCAGATTGTAGACTGTACAAATTAGTATTTGGATTTCTAGAACGAAGCCACTTGAATTCTAGGCCATGGGCGCTAAGGCAATGCAGTCATACACCACTGTTACTTAACAGTTATCGAAGCCAAGTTTAACAACAAATTAGGTAGGCGCTGAAGACCACTTGGAGGTGAACAAACACAGCCAACGCTCAGTACGATTTTTCAACAATCTAAAATTGCATAAAAAATACGCCCCGATTCTTTCATTTTTGCATATTTAAAAAAATAAAATAAAATAAAATTAAATAAATTAAAATAAAATAACTGTAAGTGCAATTTAATTTGCTTTTTGTGTATTTCCATTCTCACTCATACGATGTTTTGAGACAGCCTCGTTGTTCTACATAAGGAAGTATTTCATTCCATTTTTATTAAATCTGTTATTACAAAACTTAACAAACTTGACTAGAGGCACAAACTGACTTAATGATAAGTAATTTTTCATCTCATTTTCTGTCGATTTATAAAGTACCCGATATGACTGATATATCTTGCAGATCTCCAACCAATTTTTGCAGGAATTGCATCCATTTGAAATAGTCTTTATTATTCAGTATAGTCTCCCTGGGCATCATACGCTTATTCCAACGAGATTCTAATTTATAAATTTCATCTCTGAAGTGAGAATCTGGAAGGGCTACAAAATATGCTTCCACAGCTGTTATGATCTCATCATTTAATGAAAAACGCTTTCCATACATTCTGAGTTTGTTTAGACCTGGAAACAGATGGAAGTCGCTAGGGTCCAAATCAGATGAATTCTGTTGAGGATTCAGAATTTATTCTTGTACCAGTTTGCTAGTAATTCGCAAACAAAATTCCTTTTACATCCCAAAATACTGATGCAAAGACCCTCTTCGCCGATTTCTGGGCACGAATTCGTTTCGGAGCCGAAGAACCAGGTGCACACCACTCTTTAGGCTCCTGTTTTGATTTAGGATCGTTGTGATGGACCCAAGTCCCATCCATAGTGATGAATCGACGCAAAAAATCCACTTTATACTTTTTGCTTCGAAAATGTTGCTGAGAATGCGACTAATGTGTTTTCGATCCATTGTTAGCGAATGCGGCACCAATTGTGCACACAGCTTTCTGAAACCCGTAACTTCAGCCCAAATATTGCTCACACTGCTCAATCAGATGCCTAGGGCTTCTATTAAATCTCTTTCGATCACAGACGAGTTTACCGTACGATATTCAGAATTTTCTTTATTATTTCTGGTGTCGTTGAAATGACAAGACAAGAGTATACCAACATAACAAAATTCAAGTTTAGACTAATAGCAACGCCCTCTGTTATCGAACCGCAAAACTTATTATACAACAACAAGTAATTGGGGGTTCTCGAGTTTTGAACAAACTTAAAGATTTATAGAGAAGCTTCCTGCCACTTGATTTGGTTTTTGTTTTTGTAATTTCGCATAAGGTTTCGAATTTTGATTTATGAAGCTTTTGTTATATTATGAACTATATTTTTTCAAAAAATTCAGGAAAAAATGTATCATGAAATATATTGCGAATATTGTAAGAAGTTGGGGTAACTAAATTATATGAGCATAAGTGTATGTGGAGGATACGGTCGGATAAAGATTTCGGCAGACAGCAGGGTTAAATTTATCATTTTGTTCTGAAGGTTTTTTTTTTTTTTAATTCCGTTAAGTGATTTCCGAATTAGTTTATTTGCAACAGAACTCTCATTAATAAAGTCTACATGGAGGAAGATGAACTTCATACTTTATTTCCTCTTTGCTGTTAACTGATCTGGTCGCTCTCACAGCATTCCACTAACACTTGCATAGCAACTGCAAGCGATGCGTATGATGTTCGCTGTTAACTGCACTGAGTCTTACAGCAGTCGACTCATACTTGCATAGCAACTGCGAGCGATGCGTATGATGTTCGCTGTTAACTGCACTGAGTCTTACAGCAGTCGACTCATACTTGCATAGCAACTGCGAGCGATGCGTATGATGTTCGCTGTTAACTGCACTGAGTCTTACAGCAGTCGACTCATACTTGCATAGCAACTGCG
>JAYXIM010047451.1:0-30474 GCA_037575425.1 Anastrepha fraterculus
CCTAAAGACTTTATTATTTAGACGATATTCTGAATATTATAATTATGGTCGCATTAGGTAATTTCGTTTTATGATTTCCAATACTTGACCATTTTCGAAAAAATCGATTCTAAAGAGTATTTAGAAAGCATTATTTTTCTTGTAGGCGGTTCGCGGGCTCGCGAGTTACGTCACATGAAACGCCAACCACAGTTTCCATCGATTGGGAAACATAAGAAAAGAAATTTGAAACGAAAAGTATTCCAATAAGTGTTGGAAAGAAATAAAAAGAAATAAACACATAAGAATACCAACAGCAGCAATTCTTATTAGCATAATTGCAATGCTTGCTTTTTGGCAATAAAATAAATTTGAAACCAAAAATATTGGAGTAAGCTTAAGAAAGAAAAAGAAACAAATAAGAATAGCAATAACAGTAATTCTTATTTGTACTATACAAATGCAACGTTTGCATATTTACCAACATAGAAAATAAGTATTCAAGCAACCAAAATTATATTGTAAGTTCAGTCGATAATTGGAGTTTAATAAAGCAACTTTTAAAATTAAACAAGTGAAGTGCCTCTACGCCCCTACTACTGATACAAACTCTAATTATTTTCCTTAAATTTTTTGAGACCATTTCTGTAAGCTGGCATGACCAATTTCAATAAAAGGAAAAGCGATTTCATCAAAACAAGTTTGCTTAAAAGTACTCAGAGATAAGAATAAAAAAAGAAAGCAAAGTTATTGAAAAATTGGTGAAAATCAGTACGCCGGAGTTGTGGTTCTGCGCTGATGATGATGAATCACAACTGAAAGCATAAGTACCATACTTTTCCGAAGCCTGCTACAAAGTCTAAAGTTTAATAGCGCGTGTTTGCTTCCATTGACTTCAAAATTACTTAAGCGTCACCCCAATTTCAAAGAATACTTTGCACCATAAAGCTTTAGCTTTTTTTTTTGCTTCAAATTTTATATTTTCACACTAAAATCGCTGTTCATGTGCCAGAAATAATTATTTAAAGGTGACTAATAGGTTAGAATTTTTTTGATGAAATTAATTTCAGTCTTTTGGAGTCATCAAGTGATCCCGCTTATTCTTATGAGATTTTGTGTCACAAGCTTTCACCTGCTATTCCAAAATTATTTCCTTTCACGAAATCAGTAACCAACAACAAACCGCCAAAGTTTATTTCTACGTTAGCGAACTTAAAACCAAAAAAAAAAAGGTTTAAAAAAGTTTAACCTCAGTCATTCTCAAGAATACTATGCACCATTTCGTATGTTGAGGAAGGTCTTCAACTTTTTCCACAACTTTTTATTCACACACTCTCAAGGCTCTCATCATGACCGTCCAAACGTATGGCGCAGATCAAAGACTTGGATGCCGTCACGGAGAAGAAGGAAGTTGATGACACTGTGAGAAAAATGCTAGCTGACACTAATGAAAATATCGATGTTAGGATCACACAACCTAATCAACGACAAGAAGTATGGGCTTATGTTACTCTCGCTATTGAAAGCGCAGAAAAGCTGCTCAAGCAAAATAATATAAAAATCGGATGGGTTAGTGCAAGGATGAGAGGTACCTGTAGTACATCTCTGAAGCCGTGCTACCGGTGCTTCGGTGTCGGACACCTTCCATCAAACTGCAAAGAACCAGACAGAAGCGGAAAAGGTATATGCATCCGATGTGGAGAAGCTGGGCACAAAATGAAAGAGCCCAAATGCTGCCTATGTACTGATGCCAATCGCAGCGAGTCAAAGCATATGCCAGGCTCAGGAAAACGTAGTGCGCTGCATCTGTGGGTGCGAACTATCTCACGCATATGGTTATGTTTAGCCTCAGCCCATATCGGCGCCGCATATAATACGATAGAGTCCATCACAGTCTCCTTGCGGGCTACCTATATTAGGCAGAATTCTCGCTAGCGCGCCATTGACAGCCGCTGCTTTACAATTAACTGCTGCCAGATGATGCTTGAAGTTTAGCCCCGTATCGAGCATGACTCCGAGATACCTAATCGCCTCCTGTGAGAATATTTCGTGTCCGCCAACCGTGATCCTCATAATCCTTTTTTGCTTCCGCGCGCTCATAAGCACGGCCTCTGTTTTCTGGGCTGCCAGCACCAATCGCGCATTACCGAGCCATCGCTGTACTCTCGCTGCTGCATCGTTACATTTTGCTTCCAGCTGATCTAACCGCTTGTCTACAGCTACCAGCGCAATATCATCAGCATATTCTACGATCTCCACCTTATTGGGAAGTGTCAGTTTTAAGACACTGTCGTACATAACGTTCCAAAGTCTTGGCCCCAGAACCGATCCCTGAGGACTCCACCAGCTTCTGATGAGGCGCAAGAGATAACATGGCAGTTTCAAAAGTTATAGGGCTAGCAGTATGTTAGAATTGCTATGCTTGGACTTGTACAACCCACGGTGTCTGTCGTGCTATCAGAAGTGATAGATCTTCTAAAAACTATTATTGGCCAAAGATGGACACCAATTATCAGCACAGAGGCTGAACTGCAACAAGGAAGGAATTATGCTATAGCTGAAAAGCACCCTTCACCATTAATGCTATGCTTTACACCTACATGAAGTTCATGAAAATTGTTAAAAATTTGTGCTCAGCCGTGAAAGATTAAAAAATAAACGCAAAATAGCTACAAAGTAAGCAAAATTTTGTTTGACAAAAAATTCCATACTCAGCGAACATTTCGACAAGACTGCATTGCTTTTGATTTGAATTCAAATTCTATTTTCGACTTTCGCTAGCCAGTGAGCATCGAAAATCGAATGCAACTCATAGTGAGGGCCTTAATGAAATATCGTTAATTAAAAATTTTGTATTGCGCAGCTATTTCTACAACTATCTGGGATTGGTTTACATTTTATTGATGATTTTTTATTAATTGATATGCCCTTTAACTAAAACCAGAAAAAATAGGACCCTTAAACTAACATTTGAAAAACAAGTAGACGTACAAAATAAAATTTACAACTGACTGCCGAGGGCCGACTGTTATTGGGAAAACCTTTTTCTATTAGGTGCTGTTTCATGCCCACAGGGGGTTTCGAGCACGAGCCCTGCCGAAAGGTAGTGAACCATTATTTCCTACAGTCTTCTTATAGATTTTTTGATGCAATATCACATTTTTCATTTCATTTTTAGGAATTCTTTCACAGGATTCTACCTACCTACCGACCTACCTACCCAGGATTCCACATTTACTTAATTAGTGGAGTGTCTGGAGCGTTAAAAACGTTAAAACCTAGGATGTCTCAGGGACTAGATGAAATTAAATTATCTTTGCGAAAATGTGTTGTGAATAACATAAATAATAATCTCTACCTATTTAAAAGTTGTGCATTTGATTTTTAAATAGCAAAAATGTATGATTGCAATAACTTATGTGCTATAATGCAAATAACGTTGTAGAATTTATTGTTTTTGTAACAGAAGTGGAAGCAAATGAAAAAATAAATAGATTATGGATAATTAAATGTTAAAAAAAAATATTATGTAAACTATTCGTTTATTTAAATAATTAGCATACAAAAAAAATAAAAAATTGTTTTCTGTTATTATAGCATAAAAGTAAAATCGAATTAATTATTAAAAACAAAAAAATTATGACTATTTAAAAGAAAAAAATGAATTAACAAAAAAATGTGTCTATTGAAAAATTTACATTTTTTCAAATATCATCTTCAATTTCACTGATGTTAATCATAGGCGCTACATTTAGACAGCTGTCGTCGTTGCACTGTAGGCATGCTACACTGCAGTATAATCCACTTTTTCGGCATCCGCATGCAGCTCCACATCCTTTTTTGCAATTGCAAAATAACATTTTTAATAAATTTTTCGGAGCAGGTAATTGATTCGTAAATAAGGGTGATAGGTATTATTGGAATAGTTCCATCCCCAATTTTCGATGATTAAATCATTCCCTAACCACATCTGGATTTGTAGGTAAACCCGTTTTAAGTGTTCAAATGCTGCATCAGATGTGGGAGGTAACGAAGATAAAAGAACACTTGTGTCTTTGCCATTTGCTTTGATAAAGGAATTGAACCTGAATGTATTCAAATCTGTCATTTCATGTCGATTCAGGTATTGACTCATCAATATGTTGAAGCATTTTGTCACTTGCTGAATAATTTTCATTATCACACACTTGACTTCTTATGTCTCTTCTGATAATTTCGCTAGCTGCTTTTAATATTCGAAATTCCTCTTCTTTTTTATTGCCACATTTTTGACTGTACCAATTTTCGGTCAATATATCATGATTCATTTTTTTAAAACAAATAATTGTGTTTGATCCAAATTTACATGATAAAATGATATCATCATGGTAGCGATCTATTAATCGCTTTCGAATAGTTTTTTCATCCGGGACATGATCAGTTGTTATTGTATTTTTGAGCTGTTGCATCGTAAACTGGCAGTCTTCATTTTCTTCGATGTACTTAAATATTTCTTCCATTGCTGCGTCTATTTTCAAAGCTAATGGGTTAATTTTGTTCTCAACATCTTTCTGCTCCACGGATTTAAGAAGCGATTTTAAACAATCTTTGTGATATTTTGCTTTAAGTGCTTGTAAATCTATTACATCCGAAATTCTTTTATGCATTTCTCTATAATAATCATCTTTTTGTACAGCGATAAATTTTCGGACGTCATCGCTCAAAGTTGGAATATTTATATATGAAATTATTCGTCTCCTATTCTTATTCAATTTGGCTTCTTTTATTGGATTAGCTTCTTGTCGACAAATGAAACAGTTATTTTCCCAATCGAAGTGAGACAAATGAATGGAACTCCGGAGTTTTTTTTTTTGGAGGAGACGGTGCAGTAGTCTTTTCCTTTTTATAGGCATCAATATATTTTTGGTGAATATATTTTCCACGACAACCTGAATGAGCGTATACAAATTCAGCTTGTAAGTGAGGTAACAAACCATCCTGTCGCTTACTTGAAGCAGCTCTCAAAGTTGTTATCCCTCTACTGATTTTCACTATTTCTCCAAGATTTATTACATTTGTACCAGAAGATGGACCCAATTTTTCGCATATTATACAGCTACGTTCATCAGTAAGGCTGCTAGTCGATGGTTGATCCATTATCGGAAAGCTGAAATAGAAAACAATTTAATACTCCGAAATATGCGAGGTTTTCAAGTTACTCCGATAACTAAACCCTTTTGCAAAATTTTGGAAGTTTTAAATAAAATCCCAAAATTTTCACTATTACGTATTCACAACATTCGCTCAACACGTGTCACTTATAACTGATTTAGCCAGAACAAATTCATAGTACGCCGCAGCTGGCGTTCCCCTCTTCAAGTTTGACTACCTGCTCAAGGTCTCTTCGACCCGTCAAATAAAATGGAACGTTGGGAAGATGTTTGTCTTTATCTATTTAAGTAAAAATTAACGTAGAACTAAAAAAAAAAAATTCCAACTCAATATTATGCTCCAATATATTAATTTTTCATATTTTTTTGTTTAAACAATGAAAAAATTAGTTGCACAATATAATATTGGTAGAAGTTACAATTTAGAGCATACAAAAGAAAATCCTGTTGGTTACATGGCAATTCATTCAGTCCCTACGAGATCCGAGGTCAAAACCCCTGGGCACTCCACTAAATATATACTACAAGATTCGGCGGCTGCCATAGCCGAATAAATTAGTGCGTTACTACCATTCGGAATTCATAGAGAAAACATATGTTCAAATGTCGGTGAAACACCAAAATTAAGAAACAACTTTTTTCTATTAGCGGTCGCCCCTCGGCAGGCAATGGCAAGCCATTGAAAAAGCTCCTCATGAAATATCTGCCGTTCGGAGTCGGCTTGAAACTGAAGATCCCTCCATTTGTGGAACAACGTCAAGACGAACGCCACAAATAGGAGGAGGAGGAGAAGCGTAATTCTTTTTCAAAAAAAGGTCTTAGTTCCGCTATTGAAGGAGTTCTCGTTTCTATTGACCAAAAACTTGAGTAGCTCATTTTCACAAACCTGTCTTGAATCCTGTTTCTGTACATTGAAGAAAATTTTGGAAATGCTTGAAAAGGTGTTTTCATGGTTTCAGTTCTTGCCTATTCGGCCATTGCAAAAGAACCTTTCTTCTAAGCTCTCGGAGCTTCTGGCGCGCCGATGGACGGCAGATTTTGGAGTCGAATTTTGGAGCGCTGGCATCGATTACCCATTTTTCTTTGAAATTAGACGTAAAAAATGATTTTGTTGCATGTTATTGTATTAAATACATAGACTTAGAAATACTTCAGTCTCAGCAAGATGGCGTGCCTTGCCACACAGCCCGTACCACAGTAAACTTTGGATGTCAAGTTTGGTCATCGTGTTATCAGTCATATCGACTATGTCAGTTTACCAAATCGGAGCTGTGATTTGACACCATTAGAAGTTTTATTGAGGGTAACATTCTCGATGTTATGGGAATAATCGATTAATGATTTTAGGCTCTTAAGGCGAATAACGAATCGAGGCCAGAAGCCGACAGCAAAGTAATGGAAAACTGGGTTAGCTAGCCACATAAATGAAGATGTCTTCCATAAGTAATGGGAATGTTTGCTCTTGTAAGCCAATAACATAGCAAACATTTTTCTTTTTGGTTTGTTTTATAATTTTTAAACAGGACACTATATGGACCACCCTGTATAAATGGTTTCAAAATTCTTTAGTGATATCTTATAGTAAATACTCGCATGACTGTTCGACTTCACGATGTCTATGATTTTATCTTCATTTGCGCGCCTCATTTTCGATGTCCATATACCAGAATGGAATCATTGAATCTCCACTTTTCTGTTGCATACTTCATTGTATTGGGTATAAAAACAGTACACATTTTTTGGCTCCTTTCTCGAGATTTTCAATTTTTAGTAGTGGTACTAAATATCGAATTCTTTCTTTTTCACCTTTATTTTGAGACGTTGCTGCACAAAACTGGCTTTACTCAAAAAAAAAAACTATCAAAAAATTGCTTTTTAAACTGAATATGAACTTTATATTACCGTATTACCTGCTGCAGTATCTGCTATGTACATAGTGAGATATGGCTCTCTAAAGGCACTTAGTAGAAAATACTCAGAATTTTTTACTCCTCCTAAAAAATATATAAATAATTGGCGCGTACACTTCTGTGAGGTATTTAGTTGAGCTTAAGTCCACCACAGTTTTAAGCCGATTCCGAACGGCAAATGGTTTTCTATGAAGAGCTTTTTCATGGCAGAAATACACTCCGAGTTTTGTCACTGCCTACTAAGGGGCGATCGCTATTAGGAAAAACTTTTTATATCATTTTGCTATTTCATACCCGGAAATTCGAATCTACGCTCCCCCGAATGGTAGTCTCGCACCAACTCAATCGGCTACGGCGGCCGCTGTCTCACCTTTGTTCTGGTTAATAAAATTAGCCTTCAACGATAGTAAAAGTTTCTGGTAATACTATTCACTTATTCCTTGGCATTCCCTGACTTGTCATCTCATCTTGGTCTAAGCAAAAAAGGCTACACATTTCGAAATAGATTCCTGTGAGTCCAGGTAATAGTCACTTCATTACTACTGAATAATTCATCTGCATGTATTTTTCAATAAAACTGCTTTTGGAGCAAAACTATTTCACTACGAAAAAATGTCGCCAACAAACCGCTAGCTTATCCATTTACCATTTCCGATTCGCTGTCATCCATTCCACTTGAACGACTACAACATGTCGAATCCATCTGCCATCCATCAAAGAAGTCATATGAATTTATATGGAAACTTATGTATGTACATACGTTTATATTTATGATTGTTAATATGTACATATTTGTGTGGATGCCCCAAACCCAGAGCAACAGCAGGAGCAGCACCAGCCCTACTGGCCGCACTGATGAAAAATTCAAAAGTCTTAAAACAAACGAATTTGCATTTCAGATGCGAAAATGCAATAAAACCAAATGGAATAATTTTTTCTTTTCTTCTCGTTTTTCGTTTTTCACTTATTTATTTTTTACCTCTTTGTCTGACTTTTATTTGATTGCCACGTGTGACTGTGTGTGTGTGTGTGTGTAAATACGACAGCATTGCTTGCGGCCAAGCCAAGCAGCCAGCCAGCCAGTCAGCCTGTTGCACTCGAATGCAACATGTGCAACAGCAGCTACAGCAACATTCACAGCATGCACAGAAGCAGCAATGGCAATTGTTGTTCGCTCGAGACCTGGCTAGCTATTCCATTGAATTTATAATAAAATCATCGCATTGACGTTTGTGTCCATCTATGGCAACGCAGGTCGATCGTTGCCACGGCTGTTGCCGGTAGAGCTGTTATATTGTTGCTGTTGCTGAGGACGGTGTGTTTTGAAATGGTCCGTCAGCAGGTAACCGTAAAACAAATTTTCTGTCTGACAACTCGCAAAGCTTCTTTCTTCGGTGTCCAGTTGCCATTTGGCCTCACAAACATAAATGTGAAATGCAATGTGGCCTCTATATATGTATATGTGAATGTATGTGTTTGTATGTGCCTGTGATTGTGTCTATACGCTTGGGTGCCGTTATTATTGCTGTCGGGTTGTCTCCGCATTGTTCGAAATTGTCGTCGATACTTTACGGTATTTAGTTGTAAGTATTTTGTCATTTCCTTTTATGTGATTTGCTTGAATTTCTCCAGGGAAATGAAATGCAATGAATTGAAATGCAGCAAATTAAACGCATTAATATTTATTTGAAACTAGTAAATATTAAATAATACTCGAAAAAAATCTAAATATTGTAATTTTATTTAGTCCCATGGCTTCCTAAGGCCCGCCATTTAACTGCATAAATAACTGTCCACATTTGTGCTGATTGCGTCTACACAAACAGGGTCTAAATTCCAGTTTATTTCTAATTGTAGTGGCAAATGTTTATTCGTTATAAGTAATAAAGGGTCTACTATTTATGAATAAAAAATTATATTTTCCTAATACCTCCCGTCGAAAATTGCAATGCAATTCAGGTAGAATTGGAGCAGTAGCTCGGTAATAGGTTAGGTTAGGTTAGCCTGGTTGGCAACAAGCCACGCATACACCTTTTGGTCCCTAGCGATACCAGATGGAGACCAACCTCTATGAATACCGAAAGTAGACTTCATGTAGGATGTCAGCGCTTTTGGCGAATCTAAGCAGAGCTGGGAGATCCGCTTTAGAGATGTCCTCCAGACCCTCCAACAATGGGGCGTTTTCAAAGCGTTTTTAATAATGCTGGACAAACGCATAGAAGGTTTTCTAAAGTTTTCTCAGCATTCTCTCTGCATTTCCTGCTTGTCTGTGTTAGCAATCCCTATCTTGTACGCATGTGCAGCCAATAGATTATGACTTGTTAGCATACCTATGATAGTTCTGCAGTCCTTTCGCGAGAGCGTAAGTACGAATTGAGTCAGTTTTTTATCGTTAGTTCTACACATAACTTTTGCTGTTTGGCATGTGGTCAGATTAGATTAGATGTAGTGGTCTATTTCATTGTATATTGTATTTAGCGGCTTTGGTATGTCGTTCTCTTGCTCAAGCAGCACTTTTTGCTATCTCATCTACTATTTCGTTCCCCATAATGAGTTTGTGACCAGGTACCCAATAGATATGCAGCCTATGGTTGCGGCTATGCCTTTCTATGGCCTCCCTGCTCCGTCGAACATTTTTGGACTTAATACAATATGAGCTTATTGCTTTTATTGCTGCTTGACTGTTCACGTATTTATATATTAATTGCTGAGTTCTTTCTTGTTCTAGTGTAGACTAGATCCGCGACTTTCCCCACAGCAAAAACTTCCGCTTGGAAAATACTGCTGTGGTTTGGCTGCTTTATAGGCTTATAGCTGGGTAATAGATCTGAAAATAAAACGCCGCCCGAAAAAGCAACAAACTTGAATCTGAAAGACCTTGTACTTTAATGGTAGCACACTTCTGTTCAATAAGTACACGAAATTCGTTAGTAAAACAATCAGGTTTACTTACTCATTTCACTACGTACTTTATTCCCTTCAAAGTGGTTCAGAGGAATGCTAATCAATAAGGAAGTTGTTGTTGTTCTTTGAGTGTCCGCGTTCCCTGAACTGGGAAGCACTTCATTATGGTCTGTCGCAGTTTTAATACTCGTACCATAAATCTTTGTTCTTTTGGTGATGGAGTTCCGAGAGTGCTATTTCCCCTAGCCACTTCGTGGAGTCTAGTAAGAAAAGAGGGGCGGCTATCCTAGATTCCAAGCCTGAAATTTCGTCAAACACCAACAATTGCACAAATAGTGCACAAGAGTCTCCTTCTTCCTCACTTCTCCACAGTGGTATATATGTATGTAGTGCTGGATGGTATGCTTAACCCCGCCTCATGCTCCCCTACCTTCCATTGTCGTTTGAGAACCATGGTTATTCTGGAGATGTTGGCTCGATCCTACCCAAGCAATCTTTTGGTCTTTAATACGTCGTCCATGTCCTCTAGGGCATTGCTCAGTGGTGATATTTTCCTTCGTCTAATTGTAAGGCTGGAATCGTGAGACTCTAGTTCCGTCTTAATCCGGCTGAAGGAAATTTTTACTGGTTCCACCGGTCGAGTTTAAGGAGGATCCTAGCTTAGCAAGCTTACGGGCTATTTCAGATGAATACGAAGCAAGCGACGTAATATTAATATTACTTCTAATCAAACCGTATTCAAAATGAGATATGTGAACCCATAAAGCCCCGAGGCGAATGACCGATAGCCTTAAACAAAAATGGGTTAGCAAAATTTTTTTTTTAGAAAGATTTCCAAACCACATTTGGTTAACAGTGATGGAGTCATTGATACATTTTTGTTTAGAGAATGCGGCGCTGTTTTTGCAGAAATTTCAGCTTTCTCGGCATGGGTTAGGTTAGCTTAGGTTGAAATGGTTGCCCAAGGGATAGGCACATCAAATTCAGTGAAGGAAATAATAAAATAAGTAGAAGGAGGAGGAAGGGAAAGGAGGCGGTTGAGCAATTGTGGATTACGACCGATAACTGAGTTACGGGTGCCTATGTACATCTTAACCCCCCGCGAGCAAAGCAGCTAAGGAGCTAAGGTGCTGAAATGATTCCACTTCATACTAAATACAGCTGACGCAAAAAGGACTGCATACAGTACGCATACCTTGCGGATATTGTGCTATGAGGACACCAACGAAATTCGAGAGCTGAGATGTGGTCAACCTCGAATGCCTTTAATCCACACGTGCCCAGAAAGATTTCGCAACTTTACATGTTTGTGTACTTGCACAGCGGTCGCTGAGTTGATGCTAAGCCCATCTCCCCAGAAGCAGGCCGCAGGTAGTCAAAGGGATCCTAATTGTCTCACCTTGCGGGAAACTACCTCACAGGTCTTCTGTCGGGCCAGCTCATCCACCACGCATTTTCCCAGAGTCGCTACTACCAGGTACCCAAATGAGCCGTATATCAAGGAATTAGTATGCGGTATGGTGCCAGGCCTGACCGATTTCGAGTGCATCATCTTCGACCCCAGGTTCGAATTCCATAGCTGCTATTAGGGCAGTAGTAGCAGCCAATATAATATAATCAACAAACTATTTAGTGTAGATTGTTGGTATGGTTATATATAACTCTGGTTACCAGAGCTATTTTCTTCACATTTTGACACAAGTACGTAAAGGAATAATTCCCTATGTAGCGCATTTCCCTTTTGTTACAACCCTTTCAAAAGAAAATTTTTTTTAAATTTTTTGTTTGTGAAGATTATCCAAATTTTGTTTAAAAAAATGTAATTCATTTTATTGCTGCGCCACTCAATGCCCTTTAATCCTTTAGCAATCAGCAACCAAGTGGTGCTAAGTCTTAAATTTTTGTAACAGCTCAACAAATTGTCGATACCCTTGAAAATGCACTCAACGCTGCATGCAAGAAACTCAATTTTTTCCTCTGCAACCCAAGCGATGTTTTTTTTTAGTAATTTTTCTTTACATTCTCCAACGTGCGGCTTTGGCTTTGCGGTTTGAAATATCGTCACATTGACGCGCGTCCGCAGCAGCATTGACATCGCAGCATGCCACATGGAGTGTATCATATTTGCGAGTGCTGTGTGCGTGGAAGTTGGCTTCCTTTTTCGTACTTGTGGCTTGGCAACTCTTTGGCTATTGTCATACGCGCAACTGGCTGACAAAACTAACTGACGTTGCGAGGTTGGCTCCAACTGACCGACTGTCTATGCGTCTAAGTGACATTTTGTTGGAGCCATTTGCCGCCCATTCGGCGATTCAATACAATTCCTTTTTGAACAGCATTAAAGTAGTCTTGGCGCAGATTTTATTGTTGCTTCCGTTTCGCTGTTGATCCACTGGCGGTGCATCAGTCTCAGTTGGTGATTCATTGCTCTCAAGTGGCGCAGCGTTGTGCTATGACATTCTTTACTATTTGCAATGTGGCATGACATCTCAGCCAGCCACAAACCAACTATTCTGTGCTGTGTCAACTTGAAAATCGAACGCCTGGCTGGCTGCTCGTCTAGTATTATTGGTGTAATGCCACTGTAAGGAGTTGCAACGAACTTAGGGATATCTTTTTGTGTTTTCAGATATATGTGTGAGTTATATATTCGCGTGTGTGTGTGTGCATGCTTGTGTTGCACGGTAGTAAATCATCTTAAATCAATGTCAAATCGATATTATTCGGTTGCACTTCTGTATTGTGGGAATTCTTCTTGTGCGTTGGCGTTCATGAGGAATTGTCAAGTGATGATAACAACAACAGTAACCACAAATACATACACAAGTACAATACAACAAAAGCTTTAGTCGTAGTGAGTGTGGAGTGTTTTCGAATTGTTGGTTGCAAGTGGATACTCAGGAGTATTTTACTTGGAACTAAACGATTTTTATTGCTTCCTTTAAGAAATGCATGATCCTCAACTGCGTGCGTGTGTGTGTGTGGGAGAGAGGGTATGCGCGCGGGTATTTATGATTTTCTGTATGTATGTCAGTGTGTATGTGTATGTGCACTTGAACTTGTGCTGTAGTCACATGCCGCTGCATAAGTCGCTGAGTTTTGTGAAAATAAGCGGAAAGTTGGATGAGAAAGTCAAGGCTACCAACAGAGCGAAAATAAAGCATTATTTGGTTTTGACCGTGGAAATGTATTGAATGGCGCAATGGCATTGAGCGCTAACAGCCAGGAGCGAATGTGAATTTAAAAGCGATTTTAAAGCTATGGAATTAAAAAATTTGACTTGTTAATTTTTAGGCATTAAGAGCAAGATTAAAAGATTCTTTACAAATGAAGTATCTCAATAACGGCTAGAGAGTGTTACCTGAGGCCTGCAAAGGCTTTTTCGGGATGGAGGCTATCGTGACATTAGCATTTCGGTAATGTCTCACCCTAGCCTACTAAAGTCCTAGAATAACATCATAACCAGCCCATGTCAACCAAAATCGACTCCATCGTCAGTTTGCCATAATTAAGATCTAACTCGTCTCGATCTTATTGGGGAGCTGCTTATCACTGATGGAGTAAGCGATGAAGGAGTCAAGGTTGAGGTTAAGAAAGGCTGCCCATAAGGCGGTGTACCTTCTCCCCTTTAGAGCTTTGTTGTGGACTCTCTTCTTAATGATCTGCAGGAAATTAGGCACACCCAAGCTTGTGCGGACGATGTGTGTTTACTAATGCAATAAAATGCAGGTAGCTCTAAACAATATTGAGCATTGGTGTGAATTGGATAGTCTTTCGTTGAATCCTATACAAAGTATCTTGGTACTTTTCACAATATGGAAGGCCAAGTGCTTTGTGTAAGAATCAAACAGGAAATTAGCAGTCATCTCCGAAAACTTAACAGGAAGGACCTAAAGGGCACAATGCCTGTGGTCATCGTGTGACTAACATGGGAATCATTGGCGAAACAATATGCTTATCCTGCCTGAAAATGAGGACACTGCAGAATATTTTCTATAATATTCCTCTTTCGGAGAGATTAATTAATGGACCCAAAATATTTGCGGAAGAGTGACCTCGAAACAATTTTTTCCGTCTTACCATCCATATTGTGTCTATCCTCTATCTCTATTATTTCTATTGAAATCTACATGGGTGTAGTGTATTGGTCTTCCTGACTCAGTTCTTCGAGTTGTCCAATCCCCAAAACAATCTAACCTAATCACGGAGTGCAGTCGAATGTGCTATTAAGTGATTTACGAAGACAAAATCCCACTATAAGAAATCAAAAAGTGGAAAAACGGCTCACTAATGTATGCGAAGATCGAAAACTTATACGTGAGACCCACAAAGATCGTAAAAAGTCCTTTTCAGCCCAGGCAACCCTGTCGGAAGACATTGGAAAATCCGTTAGTGCTTGAACAGCTAGAAAAAGGCTTCTGGAAGCGGGTTTAAAAGGAAGCCGTAGTTTTCAGAAAAAAATCTAAAAAAGGCTCTCCGATATCAACACCTTACGGAGGAAAATTGGTCGAATGTTATGTGGTCTCATGAATCGAACTTCCAGGGAGGCTTGGCGCGTACACCCTTTTTGGGTGATTGGCTGAGCTCCTCCTCTTATGTGTGGTGTGCGTTTTGATGTTCTTCTACAAATAGAGGGACCTACAGCTTCAAGCCGACTCTGAACGGCAAATCTTTTTTTTTTTATGGCAGAAATACACTCGGAGGTTTGCCATTGCCTCCCGAAGGGCGACCGCTAATAGAAAAAAGTTGTTCTTAATTCTGATGTTTCACCGACATTCGAACCTACGTTCTCTCTGTGAATTCCGAATGGTAGACACGCACCAACTCATTCGGCTACGCCGGCCGCCGCGGTGGAGGCTTAGTTTACACCATTTTAAAATATCAACAACCATACCTTCTTACCCTAGAACATTTGCGAGGACTAAACATAAATCTTTTCAAACGATTTTTTGTCCTTTTCTACAGGTATTTGGAACATCTGATGAGACGTTCAAGGCTGAAAATGAAAGATAGAGGGCACTAGAAATCGTTTTCCTCTTGATATGGAGTACTTACAATCTCCAATCCCTCTCGACCTAGAAACTGGGTGGTGCAAGGAACATTGTCACTTCAGCCAACACGAGATGGGTTGGTAGTCTTACATGTACAGCTACAAAAAGAATTTGACCAGACTGGGACGTCAGCCGATAAAAGGCGCAATTCTTTTTTTTCTTTTCTTGTTTTTTGTCTAGACAAACTAGCAAGTTCAGCACTCAGACGAGTTCCCTTTTAAATTTTCCTTAAATCTACCCGACCGCCACAGAAATCTGAGTTAATCTTGTGATGCCAACAAGCTATGGTGGTCGCTTCGTAGTACATCAGAGCCAAAGACCTCAATCCTAATTCAAGCGAAGGACGGGCAGATGCACAGAAAGTGGTCCGCCGTCTCATCCTCCTCTCCACATGCTGGGCAAAGTGCACTGTCTGAGATACCTACCTTTTCCATGTGCTTCTCCAATAGAAAGTGGTGCATCTTCAGTCCAACCAGCTGCCTACAGTCCCATTTGCTCAATGACAGGAGGATCTGCGACAGTCGGTCGGACATGACGGGTAACATCAGCTTTGTGGCTTTGATGGCTGCAGAAGAGAGTAGCAGAACGGGCTCTGGGCTAAAGAAGTTGGCCTCAGAGTCCATCCTAGCTAAAGAGTCGGAGATCTCATTACCTTGTAGACACATACAGATCTCCCTCTCCATCTGTTTTCCACATTAAGAGTTCATTGCTTCTTGAATAGCGTTCACCTCTACTTGAAATACAGATGCGTACATTCCGAGAGAAAAAGGTAGTTTTGTCAGGCGGTCTAGGAAAAACGACGCTATGTTGGTCGCTTTAATCACAGTTCACTGTCTCCTAGGTCAACATTTTCAAAGATTAAAGATGGCATGCCTCTAGGTTTAGATACTTTGGCTCATCGTTCTTGAATGATACTGATGTCCTTAACGATCAAGTGTCAGCCAGATTAATTGGTTTGCAGTTAAAAAAATTGGTTTAAAGAGGAGTGGCTGATAAACTCCTACTATGGTATCACATGGATCTGTATATATCACCTTAAGGTGGTAGTACTTCAGCGCAGGTTTTGAGATCTGCATGCTTAGATATCACTTAAGGTGATATATACACCTAGACACCTGACCAGATACTGCAGTGATCAAACAGCCTAAAAGAGGAGCGGAAATCGCTTACCGAGGACCAATTGTTGGATAAGTTTTGCAAGGGACACCTTTCGACAGTCTTTTAATAAGGGTGGTTTGAGACGTTGTGTGCTTTGACTACGTTTCAAGGTCCCTCACACTTTTTCGCGGCACACTTTTACGCTAGCATTGCTTTCTCCAACGCCACTCTTTGGCTATAAAAACGGTGTAACTGAAAATCCTATTAGTAAACAACTACAGTCTAAAATGTATTTATATTTTTAAAATTACTTTCTACCAAAAAATAATAACTTCAACAACCATTACGCAGTAGAGGTTCCTGCTAAAGGCTAGAGAACACAATTTTCGGCGTAACTATTCCCTCATTTGCACTACCAAAAAACCAAAACAAAAAATACATTCGCCTGTAGAGGCTAACATAATAAGGATACAAAGGAAGAAGTAAAATAAAGAAATAGACAAAGAAGAAACTCGGCGCGAAAGTTTTGACAAAATTTTCAGCCAAATTGAATTTTCAACAGTGGTAATGAAGATAAAAGACGGAAACGAAAGGCGAAAATTAACAGGATGCGACATAGGATGCTAAGGAACAAGTGGAAAAAATGTAAGAATGACAAGAGTGGCAATGCAGCATAGCAACCAAAGGATGTGAGGTATGCTAGTGAGAGCGTTGGGAAAAGAAAAAACGAAGCGGATGCCAAACGACGGTAAATAAAGGGACGCACAGCTGCTGACAGCCTGCAGAGACGAAGCTTAGCGAGGCATTGAAAGAATCTCCAATGTGGCTGAATGCATAAAAAACGCAAGTACCATGGAATGCTGAGAAAAAATATAGCGCGAGGCGACTGGGGAAGAAGATGTGACAAAAAAAACTTTGGACTAAGAGAAAAAACTCTAAACTCAATGCGGCGGCAGTAAGCGGCCACAAACAAGTGGACGCTCTTATACAAGTAATGCCTCGAAAGTTTGTGTTTATGTAGATGTAGGATTTTTGTAGTCACACCTCATGCTTGGGGTCCCGAGACATGCAACTGTGTACATACATACTTGGGTGTGAGTATGCACAACATTAGAGCGGGTCGAAAATAAATCGCAAAAAGGATTTCGGACTTGAAAGCTTAGGTGGAGAGTATCTCCAAGCAAATTAATATTTTGTGTTTTTTTTTGTTTTTTGAACTACCCTGAAACTCGTGAGAGCTACTTTTTATTTAATTTTAGGATTTGATGATTTTTACGATTTTCAAAAAGGATATATTTTTGTAATGAACTCGATATTTGTCGTATTTTCTTCTAAATTCATCTCCGAAGTCATATTTCAATAGTGAAATATTGTAAAGGGCGATCAGATTGGGCGTACTTTTTCCAATAAGGTTTCTTTCTAAGATCAAACCAAATACATAACTCTTTTCGGTATTCATTCACATTTCATCATGGAAATACTTACACGTCTCATAAACGTTTACCAACTTACGGTGTACATAACCGTCCTACCGAACCCACTGTTGGGCAAACCATCGCGCAAATTCAGAATAATTTTACATTACTGGATGATACTTGACCGATTAGACCACGTACAGCCAGAGGTGAAGAGAATATTGAGTCTGTAAATGAGAGTTTTGTCGAAGACTCGGAAAAATCGACTCGACGCCAATCTCAACAACTTGGCTTATCTTGGGTGATTTTACGAAAAAATCTTGATTTGAAAACGTATTAATACAGCTAGTCCAAGATTTGAAGCAGGCCGATATTCCAAAGCGTCATAGTTTTAATAGTGACGCTCTTGAAAAATTTGCCGAGGACTCGTAGTGTGGGACCCGATGTTCAGCGATGAGTCCCACTTTTGCCTTAATGGCTACATCAATAAGCAAAATTGCCATATTTGGGCTGAAGATCACCACGAAGCCACTCAATAAGAGCCATTACATCCATTGAGAACAACCGTTTCGTGCGGCCTATAGACTGGAGGAATGATCGGCCCATATTTCTTCAAAGGCGAAGCAAGCGCCAATGTAACACTGAATGGCGAACGCTATAGCGGCATGAAGAACGACTTTTTGATGCCGAAAATTGAAGCCCGTGGTCTACGCAATATTTGGTTCCAACAAGATGGCGCACGGCGCTAGTTGCCATACAGCCAGTGAAACAATGTATTTACTGCGTCGTCGTCTCGGACCAGTGGATTGGCCACTTAGATCGTGGACTTTTATTTGTGGGAGTATCTAAATTCTAAACTTCGTTTATTTAGGAACCAGCATTAACACCGATAACAATGTCAGCCTTGAAATCCAACGTAGAATCTCTCTTGCCAACAAATGCTACTTTGGACTAAGTAAGCAAATGAGTACTAAAGTCCTCTCTCGACGAACAAAACTAACACACTACAAGACTCTCACCATACCCGTCCTAACGTATGGCGCAGAAGCTTGGACGATGGCAACATCCGATAAAGGGACGTTTGAAGTGTTTGATACAAAGATTCTGCGCAAGATTATTGGACCTTTGCACGTTGGCAACTGCGAATATCGCAGACGATGGAACGATGAGCTGTATGAGCTTTACGACGACATAGACAAAGCGCAGCGAATAAAGATCCAGCGGCTACGTCGGCTGGGTCATGTCGTCCGAATGAATACAAGCGCTCCGGCTTTGAAAGTATTTGATGCGGTACCAGCTGGTGATAGTAGAGGAAGAGGGCGGCCTCCTCTGCGTTGGAAAGATCAGGTAGAGAAGGACTTGGCTTCACTTGGTGTGTCCAATTGGCGCTGGTTAGCACGAGAAAGAAACGACTGGCGCGCTTTGTTAAAGTCGGCCAAAATCGCGTAAGCGGTTATCGCGCCAATTAAGGAGAAGAAGAGCTAAATTCTAAATGTTTTAAGGCATTGGAAGGCAACAGTCACAAAGTAATTCACGACATACCGACCGAAGTCCTCTAGCGAGTCATTCAGAACTGGTCTTTACGGATAACGGAATTACGGTGTAGTTGCGACCAACTTTTGGAAAGGATTGATTGTCTTTAAGAAACAAATGTCATGAATGGATCTACACAAAAATAATAAAGATTACCCAATAAATTTGAATTTTCGTTGTAAATATTTACTTTTAAAATAACAAAAACAATGTATTGCTTATGAAAATCAATCAACCAATTCCAAATATAAGGTAAGGATCAAAATTTTATTTTTTTTATTTTAGCCATTTTCGCATAGCCTGATGGATTTTCCTAATTTTTTATTGATATCGACCCACCTTAATGCATGTATGTACGAGCATAAGTACATCTATCTATGTGTGGTGCCCATTTTGTAGTCGCAGCTGAGGCTGTGAGAATTTTTGGCAAACTGTCAGATGACCAGCAGACAGTCGCGTTTATTATTTAAAAAGGAAAAATACTGTTGCTTTTGCGAGTATGAAAAATTAAAAAAAAAAATTTGAAAATTTCGTGTGTGAAAAAATAATTTTTCAGCCTAAAAATAAGTGCTTTCTAGTTTTGAGGATTTTATTGTAACAGTTTTTCCTTTGGGTATTTTTGTCACTCCACTTTGGTGAGAATATTTTTGGTTTCCACACATATTTTTGTACTTTTTTGATACCTCTCACTCAAATGTTGCATGCAAGGCTTGTTGCGTTCAACAGCGCGTATCCCCCTGATGGTTAGGTTGCATGGCAGACCAGGCCATTCACGTGGTCATGCGGCTCGCTTGCTGAGATGTATGTATGTATGTATGTGCGTCGTGAATATATGTGCATATACAAATGTGCGAAAAGTGTGTAGGAACTTTGCAAAAACACTTTAGTTGAATTGGAAGCTTTGAATCGACTTATTTTTTTCATAGACAAGAGTAGACCTCAAACATTCTTTTTTTTATAACAGCGGAGAGATTATTTGACTATGGATGCGAAATCTGTAAACAAAGTGAGCAGTGGGTAGAAAAAAGGTGGAGGGCGGCCAGCGAAAGGTAAGATGACTGATTCGCAACTGAAGGCAGTGGTGATAATTGGTTTCAATATATGCGGCTAAGAGAAGTGAACGGTAAACTAAGCTCACTAGTATCACCCATCTCGGTGTCTCCCGTTCGCAAGACGCAACCAGTCGCTGATTTTGATGGCATAAGAAAGGAATACTACAACTGCTTGCCGCCCACAGAAAAACTGGTCAATGTTTACTTTTGTTAACTCTTGTAAGGACGGGAGATCAAATATCTAGGGCGTGCAGGCAACCTTTCTCTGATCTGGGTTCCGGGGCATAGGAACATGGAAGGAAATGAAATTGCTGATTTGCTCGCCAGAAAGAGGTTGACTGAATTGATCTTAGAGACTTCCTACCATCTTGGTCCTCGGCATCCTCCTGGCTGATAAAGGGAGTTACACAACTTTTTTCCTCAGGAGAGAGCAGAAGAGATGGAGCTTCGTGAGCTTTTCGAAAACCCTTTTGATTCATTACAAAGACGCAGGGCGCAGAAAGGCATGAGAACTCAGGGTGCAGGTGATGTGACGATCAGCACACACGCAGAAAAGCTAGGTCGACCATTTAACATGCCCTGCAGAAACTATGGGGAGACTGTTTAGCACTTCCCCTGTAAATGTCCGAGCTTCACAGTTAAACGATTGAGATCACTGGGTGCTCATTTCTTCGACAGCCTGGAGCAGTGCGCCATCCTTATCCCATAAATGTTCTCCACTACCTCAACAGCTCTGCCTGGCTGTAGATATATGCCTGTTGGAGGTCCCATTATGGTATCAAAACGGCGCTTTAGTGCTAGTGCTAGACAAACTGGTTACTGGAGATGAAAAGTGGATTCTTTACGAGAATATTAAGAGAAAAAAATCGTACTGCAAACCACGAACATCGACTGCAACAATTCCAAAACCAAGTATCCATCAATGAAAAGTACTGTTTTGTTTGTGGTGGAACAGGAAAGGTCCAGTGTACTACGAGTTGCTGAAACAGGGAAACCCCACCAACGCAGATCTGAACTGCAATCAGTTGTCAGTCAGGAATGGATTCAGCCATCAAAGAAAAATGGCCATCATAAGCGCCTAGAGAAGGAATAGTGTTCTTTCCATACTGCAAAGTTGACACAACAAAAACTGAATGCGTTAGAATGGGAAGTCCTTAGTAACCCACCGTATTCACCTGACACTGCACCATCTGATTATTGAGTGTTCAGATCTCTGCAAAATTATCTAACGGAAAAAAAATTCAAATTGCATCAAATGACTGTTAGAACGCAGTTAAAAGTTTTGCAAAGAGGATAATGCTGCACCTGCAACGCGCAGAGTGGCAGCGCAAAACGCAGAGAAAAACAAATCAACCCTCGATAGGAGGTGGACTGTCTACGAACTGACAACAAATAACAGACGGTCGAGTCATGTGCTCACGACGTCATAAGACGGTATAATATTATCCCAACATCTTCTTCGCTGCAGATGCAAAAGAAGCCTCAATAGCGTATTACATCCAAACGCCCATGTGAGAGGAACCTGATACCACTGGTAAGACAGCAGAGAGACATTAAAAGACGAGCCTATAGCATGAAGCTAGGTACAAATATGGTGGACCCAGACGTGGATGACTAGTATTGGTCCATTTCATGGACACCGTTCTGGGCCTTCCCGAAGTATGGCAAGGTAGTTCCGGGAGGGGAGTGTCCCTAGAAGAGGTGTAGGAATTATTTTAGTGGCTACACCATTCGACGCAGTTGACCACGGTCGCTGTAAGTGCGAAGGCATTTTGAACCCACCTCACCCACCAAAAGAGAAAAAAATGACGCTATGCACAATTCTTTTTTTTTTTTTGAGTAATTAGACGAGTGTTTCTGTAAATTATGAATAAAAGGCTTTGAGCGCTTTTATGTCTTCCGTAACCTTTACTAAAGTTTTCTAAAAAGTGTTTTCCTAGAACATTTCAGTCCCAAATGAAGTCCATATTTATAAGTAGTTTCTGTGCTTTTATTGAAAAGGGGGTCCAATTGCCCCGTGAAAATTGAAGTTATGGGGTTAAAGTGTTCCATAAAAACTATTCTCACAAAACTTTACGATGGAACATTGACAATAATATTTCGATTAGAAATCGACTTATACCAATTTTACGCGTAATAAAGGGTGGTTAAGTTCCAAGGTCCAAGTTTTAAGAAATTATTGTCATTTCTCTTCATTATGATAATATTAGTATAGTTCAATTACGTATGGAACTAAATATCGGCCAAATGGCCGCCGCGGCCTAGGCGGAATACCTCCATCCGATGGTCTAACTTTTCGATGACGCTGAGGCATATCGTTAATGTGCCGAATTATCTCATCCTTTAGCTCTTGAATTGTTGATGACTTATCGACGTACACCTTTTCTTTCAAATAACCTCAAAGAAAGAAGTCTAACGGGGTCAAATCACATGATCTTGGTGGCGAATTGACATCGCCACGACGTGAGATTATTCGGCCATCAAATTTAGCGCCATTGTTTCGTTAGCTGTGGGACAAGTGGCACCGTCCTGTTGAAACCATATATCCGTATCTTCCAATTCGGGCCATAAAAAGTTCGTTATTATCTCACGATAGCGAACACTATTCACAGTAACTGCCTGACCGGCCTCATTTTGGAAAAAATACGGCCCAATGATGCCGCCGGCCATAAACCGCACCAAACAGACACTCTTTGTGGGTGCATTGGTTTTTCGGCAATCACTCTTGGATTATCACTCTTGGATTATCACTCTTGGATTATCATTTTCACTGAGGTGAAAATGTCCCGCATCACTGAAGATGAAGTACGCGATATGCATTTTGATTTGAACGCCCCTTTTCAAAATAAGCCTGAATAACGTTAACGCTTTGCTCGATTGTGTATCTTTCCATCGTTCAAATTGAATTCGCCTGAAATTGAAAAATGTCAAATGAAATGCGAAAAAAGCTTGACGTTTTGGTGTGGTTTACATTCAACATCGGCCTTTAAAATTTACCCACCCTTGACCAAAGTTTGAAAGCTTTGGCATCGACCCACTGAAAAAAAATTTAGATTTAGTTTTAGTTTAAATTTTTATAGTTTTAGTTTGGAATTATTATGGACTTATTATATTATATTTGTAATATTAGTTTTATTTTTAAATCTAAATTTTGTATTAATATTAATTTAATTCTTACTTAAAGTTTTTGTTATGATTGTGGGTTTAGTTTTATATTTAGTTTTAGTAATAGACTACTGAGGCTACAGTGGCCTGTAAAGCAACCAGTTAAAAGTCTTAAGTCTACTTCTGTCCGGCGTTAGAAATTGTTTCGCTTGTCGCTGACCGATTGAAATTCGCCAGTGTTCAACGAACTTCTTCACTTCCCACCTCCTGAGAAGTTTGTTAATGTGGTCCTTTGTAAGTCCACAGAAAAGGTCAGGACCAATTAGGGGCATGTTTGCCCATTTTTTAACTAGATGGTCCGCTATTTCATTTCTCTCGTCTCCTTCGTGTCCAGGAATCCAACCCAATAATAATTTATTGAAGCCCCCTAGCATGTTAAGAAGATTCAGGCAGTACTGTACCATTTTTGAAGTGATTGTAGTTGATAGAAGGGCTTTCAAAGCCGCTATCTAAAATTATGTAAATGTGATTTCCTCTCATTTTTCGCGGAGACATTCCCTCACACATATCTCAATGGCATATATTTATGATTGAAAGGTCGTTGGGTAGAGACCCATTGAAATCGGCTTTTTGAATTTAGGTCCATTGATCCCCGCCCCTGTTCTACCATATTCTAATTTCGATCCATCAGTGTACCATATCTGGGATTCGGGTTTGAAGGTGATAGAATTATTATTAAACGTTCCTTAATGAGAACTTGGAAGTTCCTGAAGAGAACGGGTTTGGGATATAATGTATCCACCCTATAAAGAATAGGAGTATGTCGGAGCTCTTCTAAGACGCACACCTATTGCGTTAGTTGGGCATTTTTTTCATTGCTCCTGTTATACCGAAGATTTGTTGAGATCATTTACCGCGTTTCGTTGCTTAACTTTAGGTCACCATACCATGGAAGCATATAGGCTTAACAACTGTGTCCAATAAATCATTCCCATGTTTTTCCAAAACTCTTTTCTTTCTCTCTACTTTTTGAATTCCATAGTCACTTTTCTGTTCCAAAAATTCGATTGAAAAGGGCTTTATTTTTTGATGTTGCACACAAATTTCCACTTTGCCGATAATTTTGGGTTATTATTAAAGTATTTTTTGCTTAAGTTGCAAAAAAAATCCAAACCGGCATGTGCGTCAAAGGAAGTAGTTTTACACTATAAGCTCAGTAGTGTAATATTTGCTGGTGTCACCAATGTGGCCCATCTGTGTGCATAATAATAGCAGCGCGCTAGGAACTGCAAAATGTTTCCCCTTTTTATTTTTTAAATCTTTTCTTTGCAAAAATAACGCTCATACGCCGAGAAAATCCATATTACGCAAAGAAACTTTTCAAACTTTGTAAAAAATTAAAAAAAACTCAAGAATTTTAGTCAGAGTTTAAAAAAAAATTGTGTCTACGCAGTTTTATAGTTTAGTGTATTTTATGGTTTTGACCGTCTAAATCACACTGAGTTTTGAGAATTTAGTTTTTTGCTTACAGTGTTATGTTTTTTCCATTTAACGAAATATTCGAAAATTTTTTACTACGAAGGAATTGCACAAATCGGCCAGAAAAAAAATTGGCAAAATCTATCTACACGATTTTTAGCCACTTCAAACTTGTACTTTTTTATATTTAAATTCAATAAGATATAAAACTGCTTAGCCGAATGGGTGTGTGCGTGAGTATCATGCGGAATACAGAGAGAACGTAGGTTCGCATCTCCGTGAAAGACCAAAATTAAGAAAATTTTTTTTTCTAATAGCGGTAGCCCCTCGACAGACAATTGCGAACCTCGGAGTGTATTTCTGCCATGAAAAGCTCCTCTTAAAAAATATCTGCCATTTGGAGTTGGCTTGAGACTGTATGCCCCTCCATTTGTGGAACAACATCAAGGCGCACACCACAAATAGGAGCAGGAGCTCGGCCGAACACCCAAAACGGGTGTAATTCTGATTAAAATTTTTAAAGAAATCTGTTGATCTTTTATTTTATTTTTTACGAAGTTGGGAACTTGGAGTTCAGAGTTTAGCTATAGGTGTTAGTTATATTTTTATAAAAAATAAAAATTAATAAATAGAAAAAACTCTGCGACACGTCGCGCTGCTATTTTTGTGCACACAGGTGTAGTATGCATGCATACTTTTGAAAATACTTTCATTGTTTTGCAGTATGAAAATGTTGAGTTGGCAAGTTCTTGTTTTTCGGTTTTTCATATGAATGTGTTTTATGTGTGTGTATGCACGTGTACGAGGGTTACTTGAAATTTTTGCGGACTGACCCGAAAGTAGCGCCAACCATTCTGATTTCTTAACAAGTATTTCATTACTGCGTTCCTGACTGCGTTTCAAGTTGATTTTCTTTTTAATTAATGTTTGATCAGCTTTTGGAAAATAGGGGTCGGTTACTTATGTATGTGAAAATCCGAAGGACTCAATACTTGCTTGACTAACTGCAAATTAAAAAGAGAATGCCCATTTCTGTCATTTCACTTATTGTATTCAACAGATAAAAAGTGGATGAGACGAGTAAAAACGATCGCACAAGCACTGATGATGGACCTCTTTTTTTTAGTTAAGGGGGTTAAAATCAAAATGTCAAAAACACCGCTGGTATGTGGGGCATGATCCCACTAACACTATAACAATCCTCTTTCTCAGCTGAGTTCCACTCTCGGACCGTGATAAAATTTCATCAAGGCGGAGCCGCGTTTAACACCCAGGTTCCTCTCACATGAGCGTATGGAGTTTATATGCGTAGGATAGTAGCCATTACTTCCACTTCGAAGCAGCATATTGAACTTCGAAAAAAATTTGCTAGGTACTACCGGCATATCGTGATCTGATACCGTCGTGAGCATTTGGCTCAGGCGTCTGTGACTTTTGGTCAGTGCGTAGGCAGGCTCCAGTCTTCAGCCGAGAGCTGTGCGTTGAAGTCATAGCACTATCATTGTTACAAAACTTCAAAAAGTATTTGATGCGATCATCTTAGTGAATCGATTTTCCGGGCATGGCTAGCCACACAGAAGTGGTTCAAGAGTAGTTTCGCACTTTCAATCGCGTTGTTGCAGTTTTGACAGAACGAGGTGTCCTCTAGATCAAACCGATGGAGGTACTCCAATAAACAAACGTTGCCGCTCAGTATTTGAGTGAGATAGTAATCAACGTCTCCGTGTTTCCTTGTCACCCATTGGCTAATATTTGAGATAAGCCTAAGAGTTCAGCGTTAGTTGATGAAACCCATCCGCTATACCATTCTTCTATCGAATGCAGTCGCTCTGCAGATTTTTCTTCTAATGACGGCTTAGCTCGTCGCCTGCCGTAGAGACTGCTCAATTCCTCTGCCTGAATGTCAGCTGGTACTTTGGCCGTTCTGTATCCACGTACCACCCTTATTGCACTTCGGCGAAGTACCTGTGCTTCGTATTGTTTGCTGGACGTTTTGGCTCCAGCCCATATAAGAGCAGCATAAAAGACTATGGAGTCTACAATCGTCGATAGGAGACGTCTTCTGCTGCTAATATTAGACATCGTTCGTGTTAGCGCTCCATTGGTGGCATCAGCCTTTTCGCTTACCGCAGATAAGTGCTGCTTGTAGCTAAGTCGCCGGTCTATTATCACGCCAAAATGCTTAATTGACTCCTTAGAGAGTATTTCATGGGTGCCGATACGCAGTTTTATTTCCTTCATTCTTCTCTGCACACTGATACTTACCAACTAGGCTTTTTGGGCTGTCAATTCCAATCCGACCATTCCAGACATAGTCTCACACTTCCTGCTGGTCTCTGTACCTATGTATCCGTGACTAAAGCGTAATATAATCCGCATAGATAATGGACCACTTGCAGGTCGCCCTGTTAATGTGATCGAAAAATTTCATAAACTTGTGCTAGAAGACAGAATAATTAATGGGAGTGAAACTACTGGGATGTCAACTGAACTGTGCATTATTTTACTTTAACAGTTATGCAAGGTGCTCTGCTGAGGGGCTGCCGAGTTTGTCAACGCTCGATCAAAACGTATCTGCAACAAATTTCTCTTAACCTTCAAAAAAGTATCGGCGGTAAAAATCTGAATGGCAAAGCTTGAGTCAACGCGCTATCGTCTTTAGAAACATAAGTCTTGATGTAATTTATACTGAACAAAGTAAACAATTAAAAATAAAATCCTTTTCAGGTCGGAAACTTTTCGTCCTCCCTCGTATGTTAACATGTAAATTCTATTATCGCTCGTCACATAAACAATTTTCAGCGCTTAATTAGAGTAACGTCCTGTCAAGTGTTTTCTTATCCATCAGCCAACCAGCTCATCTCGTTAAAATCACTTGTAGATGTTTGTATGTACAAGGTGGCGCAAAATCAATCATCATGAATTTGTTTTGGAATGAATTTTTTAATAAATAAAAATGATTTTGAGTGATGGAAATCTTTATTGTGGCCTTTACGTGCTATATTGTTTTTCAGTTTCCATACTGCAGCTGTCTTCGAATCTGATTGACGGACGACGCCATTTGCGAGAATTAAAAATCTTCTTCTTGATTGGTGCGATTACCGCTTAAGCGATTTTGGCCGAGTTTAACAAAGCAGTCGTTTCTTTCTCGTGCTAATTAACACAAAGCCCTTCTCCTCCTGACCTTTCCAATGCAGAGGAGGCCTTCCTCTTCCTCTGCTCCTCCTCACTTTCAGAGCCGGAGTTTTTGTATCCATTCGGACGACATGACCCCGCCTACGAAGCCACTGGATCTTTACTATGTCTATTTCGCCGTAAAGCTCAAACAGCTCATTGTTCCATCGTCTACGATACTCGCCGTTGCTTACGTCCAAAGGTCCAAAACTCTTACGTAGGATCTTTCTCTCAAACAATCCAAGAAGCGACACATCGTCTCATTGTCATCGCCCCAGCTTCTGCGCCATACGTTAGGACGGGCATGATGAGAGCCTTATACCTGTAGAGCATTAGTTTTGATCGTCGAGAGCGGACTTTACTACTCAATTGGATACTTCGTCCAAAGTAGCACCTTCAGATTTCAAGGCTGATATTGTTATCGACGTTAATGATGGTTGCTAAATAAACGAAGTTTCTTACAGCCTCGAAATCATAATTGTCAATAGTAACGTGGGTGCCGATATGCGAGTGCGCCGACTGTTTATTTGATGGGGAAGTACCTCCTCGATTTGTCCTCGTTTACCTCGTTTTTATAAAAAATTGTACCTGAGCGATTAAGTTCTGCGGCTCGTCGATCTTTTCCAACATCAAGTTAGATAAGTGACATGACAGAGAGCCCCTCGTCTGAAACCTCATTTGGTATCAGCTTGGAGAGGGACCTCTCGCCTCTTACGTCTGACGGCGCTTTAGGTATTGAGCAGCGTCATTCTGCATAGCCGTATTAAATTTGCGAGGATACCAAATTCAGACAGCCCGACATATAGGGAACTCCATTTCGTGTTGTCAACTGCAGCTTTAAAATCGACAAAAATATGGTGAGAGTCAATTCTCCTTTCCTGGGTCTCTTTGAAGACTTGGCGCATTGTGAATATCGGTGTCTATAAAATCCGCAATCGACCAGATAAATCTTCCAATAAAGTGATGAATTTTGCGTCACCTTGTATGCATGCATACGTACTTCGTAGGTACACCCTTGTGCCTTGTAACATACTCAAAATTCTTCTTCTTCTTTATTATATGATTAAATCCGGTTCTTCAACAATACTCGTAATTGCCAGAGTATACTAACCTCGCCCATTAGCTATCAGTCAGCACTATTCTAGTATTACCAAAAAACACTTACGAGTATGTGTGTATGTTTGTATACACCATCTAGTTCATTAAATCGCAAGTGTTCAAGCGTTCATTCAATCGCGTTCCGCAATCTCATATCGAAAATGCGCTTAGCAATACTCTAAACGTTTATGACAACATCTTCAAGGAGTCTAAAATGCACGACAAGATTTGCTTTATTTTTTGTTTTTTTTTTGTCTTCCAAAATATCCAATCATCTTCTTCAATCTTCTCCGCCCTGCTACCGTTTTGGGCAAATGCTTCGCTGCTTTTATGAGTAAACGTCGGCGCCTTTCTCCTTCATTTCGTTTGTTTACCCACTGTCGCCGCCTCACTGCATGTGACTTCATAGCGATGTGCAAGCACAGAGATGTACGTCCGTCCGCCTGCTTGGCTGCATCGTGTTGCGGTTACATCACTCCGTGGTACGTGACTCTTTAGTGCTGGCTGCTTACAGCTTACAGCTTATGCCGCGAACCTCACGACACACAGTGCAAGTGCTTGCCAAGCGCACTCACTCATACATATTTGACTAGTTCAATTTTCACATGTGCAGCATAAGTATGTATTTTATATGTAAAAGTATTTATTTGAATTGGTATATAGTTATTTGCGTTGATGTTGCTTTATTTTGTGTGGCTTTTCTGGCAGCAAAGAATCTTGTAGAATTTGTTGCACGTACCACATGTTTATTTTGGCAACATCACATCGTCTGCAATACTACTATCTTAACTTTCAAATGATGATACGCCTCAATAAAGGCCAGACAATTTTCGGACAAAAAATGAGCACAACAAAAACCATTCTCTAACATGAAATACAAAATTAAAGATAAAAAAGAGATGACAGCGTAGATTTTGCCGCACCAAATTCAAATTAAAGTAGACAACTTCAATTTAATACTCGTTTGGGATTTTATATACAGAGAAATTGAGTTCAGATTAAAATGAAACTTTTTCTTCTGCTTGATTTGCGGGGTGGCCGCCTAAGCGATTTTGGAAATCCCGAAAAATTTCAAAATTATCAAAACCGGCACTTTCATGTCAAAATATCAGCACAAATCAGTGCATTCCAATTCATATGCAATTTACAATTCATATGCAGATGTGAACTGCTAGGGAACCAACATACCCCCCGGCGACAAAATGGTACCACATAAATAATTTGACAAATTTTAAGATTAAACAAAAAAATAAAAATAAAAAATTAAAAACAAAAAATTAAGCAAAAAGCTCTTCTTGGCTCTCCAACAATTGACAATCTTTCAGTACTCTCGAACCTGAAAATCGAATCTCTCATCAAATTCTCGAAACGAATTAATATCTTTGACCAAAATCCACAATAAAAATCTCGGTTAGGTGGGGAAATCATGCTCTAAGGCAACACAACGGGCCCAGCTTGCGGTCTATGTGGCACTCCGATGCGGGGTCACCCTTAAACCAACCAACCAAGCAAAAAATTAAAAAAAC